>PVIR01001547.1:0-120758 GCA_004026965.1 Petromus typicus | reverse complement strand
AACATACAATGCTAGGACTCATTTACATCTTCATTTTCTCATACCAGAGAAAAGATGCGATATGTATCTATCTGTGACCTATTTATTTCACTTATGAGGATATCCTCAAGGTATGTCCATTTAAGTAGAAATGATTCAAACTTATCATTTTTTATGGCAGAGTAGTACTCCATTCTGTAGAAGAACCACAGCTTTTTTGAGACAGAGTCTTGGTTTGTAGTTCAAATTGTTTCTGAACTCAGATTCAAACTCAGTAATCCTCCTGCCTCTGCTTTCCAGGTACTGGGATTACAGGCCTGAGCCACCACACCTGGCACTGTGGTGTGTGGTACTGATTGCTGCTGGGCATGAGTCAACACACCCAGCACTGTTGTATGTGGTAACCCAGGAGTAGACTGGGCCCTTGCGCTTGCAAGGCAGGTGCTGAAACCACTGAGCTAATTCTCTGGCCCTGAAACTTTAAATTTAAAGCAATAATATACTACATCCCTTAAACAGAAACATTATAGTCAATATTGTCAATAATCTTTAGAATGGTACAGAAATAATGTGTATTTTAAAATTGTTATAGGAAAATTTACTTATCACCTGATATTTATGGTTTAATTAAGCTTTTCTTCTGAAATTTTAAGTAGTCAGAAAAAGAAGCCAGATGTGGTGGTATGCTTGTAATGACAGCACTCAGGGGGCTGAGGCAGAAGGTTAACATAAGTTCCAGTCAGCCTGGGCTACATAGTGAGACCCTGTTGCAAAAATACCAATTGAGGGAGAGATGGGGAGACAGAGAGAGACAGAGAGAGAGAGAGAGAGAGAGAGTAAGGGAGGGAGGGAAGGAGGGAAGGAGGAAGGAAGTGAGATAGAACAGTTTTGTTAATTTTTTTCTATTAACTATATTTCCCATTTGGACAGGAAACATGCCAGGTATGTTTATATCTGATTAGATCTTTTAATAGTATTTTCAGTCATAAGTGAAATAAATAGGTCACAGATGTGTAAATATCATATCTTTTCTCTGGTATGAGAAAATAAAGATGTAAATGAGTTCTAGAATGTATGTTATATATTGTGTAATAGAAAATACTCAAAGCGAAATGAGGTGAAGGGAGAAAATAATGAGATTATAACAAAGAACAAAGGAAACAATGTTTATGTATATGGGGTGGGGGTGGTAGGGTGGATAGGGCTATGGGAAAAATGAGAATTAAGTTGTGTCATATACTGGTACAAATGCTCACTGTTGAATGCAATCATGATGTGTATATGTAATGTACTAATAAAGATTTCCATTTTAAAAAAGTAAATGCACTGGTTCTTTTATTTCACTCAATTTCGAAAGAAGTCACTCTTTTCTATCTACAATTCACACTTTAATTGCCCACACTTGCGGTGCTCTCTCCCCTGCTTCTGACTTCTACTATGTTAATACATTGTAGCAAACTGCTCCTAATTCTCTCTCTAGCCAAGCTAAAGAAAGTAAGTTCAGTAACTTCTGACTGCTGGTCATCTTCCTATGTTTGGCTATCATCACATGACTTGCTCTTTTAGTCCTGAAGTGACTAGGCTTTGGAAGATGCAAGTTCTGAGTGGTGCCCTTTGTTTCCAATAGCCCCTTCATCACTGTCTCTCCAGTACAGAAACTTTTGTTCTGTTCACTGCTTCTCACCTTGCAAGCTACTGCTCATGGGTCCCCAAGTGGGGACTCACTTGCAACATTTTGTTAAATCTCAATCTACTTCTTCTTATCACTTAGTTTTGGGGGGATAAAGTATCAGGAAAGAATGTGCTTACTCAATTTTGTTTTGTCTTTGTCATTTTCTTCTGAGTATATTATGGGTTTTTTAATATCACATTAGATATACACCTGTTGTTCTAATATAGGTTCTGAAAATTTGATCTTGCAAAATGTAGATTCCTGAGGGAGAGCAACTGCAGAAGTTGTCATAGGAGTAGAGTGTCATTAGATGAAAAGGACTTGGGGTCAGAGATAGAATTTCTGTTTTGGAAATTGACTGAGGACCTCATTCCACCTCTGAGTCTTTGTTCCTTCCCTTTAAAAATAAAGTAAATATACTAATGAATGATCTACAGGATTATTATGAAAAACTGATAACTATTTTAAATACATCTTAGCTCACAAAGTATGAAACACTGAAAAAATCATGGAATGAGTGAACATTAGCAGCTGACGCTGTTAGGATGAATTTTCTCTCTGTCAGAATTAAGGAAGACATTTCCCATGAATAAGTGATGTAGGTGTCGTGGGCAATGCGGAGGGATCAGAAATATTAAAACCGAGGAGCTCTTAACCTTTCAGTCACTTTGAAGAGGTTTCTAAGAGGGTAACTGCCCACTCAGCTGACATTAGTCACAGCAAGACTGCATGTAAATTTTGCTCTCTGTCTTTTAATAACAATTAAGAATGCTCAGAGGATGATTAAACTTCTGTTATGTCTCACAGTTTTATGTTAACTCTGTCACTGAAAGTGATGTACTAGGAACCTGAAGCCCACATGTATCTCCTGTCAAAATCGGAAGCCTCATCAACTACAGTTTAATTTTCAACAAATTGGATGATGCAAGTATTCTAAGTCCTATGCCACTTTTTATTACACATTAGTGTTAAGTGTTCATATAACTAAACTGTTATTTTTTCCTGGGTGAGAAGCTAAGTACATGAAATTAAATTGAGGGAAATACCAGTGAACCAAAATAAACAAGATTATAAGTGTCAGAGAAAAGAGGTTTCAAGGAAGAGATGGTGTGGCTAATATCACCACATGCTCAGAGACTGGCTAGTGAAACCTGAAAAAATTTGCTAAGGTTTCCAAAATCTATATTGTAGCATTAGGCCTAGTAGTGATATTAAAAGTTATAGCCATTGATATAGCAAGATATAGCTTTAATGTGAAGACATGGAAAGCACAGTGTAGAACTTACCAGATACCAGTGTTGACACCATGGCAGTTGACATCCCAGCTTCCAGAGCTGTAAGATATCAGTATATATTGTTAATAAGTTACCCAGTATGTGCGATTTTTGCATGGCAGCACAAATAGGCCAAGACAAAGTCATTTGGTGAGAGTTGGGCAGGCACAGCAGGCTGAGGTAGTTTTTCTAAAACATTCAGTACAAACAGGAAAGTAGAGGCAGTTACAGGGCTGTGGAAGAGTGGTAATGTTTTGTTTCTTCCTCTGTTTTGATTGACAAAGTAAGGTTGTTGTAGTTGATTATAGTTAGGGGAAGTGCCAATTGAAAGAAAGTTGACTAACTCAAGGAAAAGAAGCTATTTAATTCTGAGAAGGTGAGAGTTCTGTTAAAGAATATAGCTAAACAGGTTACTTTAAGTAAGAAAAGAAGAAACCCTGAGGTATGGGTTCTTTTAGAATCACATTAGGTTATTTTTCAGTGATCTCTAACCTTACTCTAGAAAACACTAAACAATTATGTTTTATTGATTTGCTCTTCTAAATACTAAACGTTTCAGTTAATAGTCAAAAAATTAAATAATAAAAAGTGTTACTTCTATTTAGAATACTATACAATAAAAAAGATAAAGCAAATATAAAGGATCTAAAAATAAAGCAAATATAAAACATACAAATTTTGAAAAATTAAATATACTAATATATTAGGAAAATACAATAAGATGGTTATTTAAAGATAAAACAATTCAAAATATTTGGAGTCAACACTCCAAGAATAAAAATACAGTATAAAATTAAAGTACATTGATGGAATGACATCCCTAGACACACATATTTGTTATTTTTACCGTGAGGGATAAAAAAAAAAATGCTCGAAAGCTACTGCATATTATGCATAAGAAAAACAGGAAAGAAGGAAGGAAGAGAAAGAAAGGCTTTTTATTAACATTAACACACACTACAATTAAACAGTCTGTGTATACCAATAAAAATAGAGAGGGAGAGAGAGAAGAAAGAATGAGTTATTTACGCTGGGGTGGTTTAACATTTTTTTGAGGTCAGTTGGTTGTTTCTTCAAATTAACTTATTTAGGGTACTAATTCAATTCAGATATTAAATCATCAAAAAAAAAATGAAGATAGTAATTTATCGTCAGTCTTCATTGCAATGAAGCACAAATCACCTTCGAGTACTGCTTTAAGAATCACCAAAATATAAAACCATTCCAAAAAAAAAAAAAAAATGCATGCCTCCTACTTAGGCAGTTTTCTGTCTTATTTCTGTGGGAAAGATTTTGGTTACATAACACAATAAAAATAGATCCAACAGACATAACTATATTAAAGTATGAGCATGAGCTATCAGTCAGAAATGCCCTGTAGTTCTTTGCAAGCTGGTTCCACACCTGGAAGCAAACTTAGTCATCACCCTCCTCTTGCTATCACTGTGATAGTGTTTGAGTGGTTCTTATAACAGGAGTCACAGGATTTGAACAGATCAAGATTCAGACAATAAATTCCTAACCTTTACTATTTAATATAGGTTTCTGCATTAGACTCATTTAATGTGGGAAACTTCACAAGATATGTTTTTGAGTCTTATTAATTCCAAAATGTTGCTGAATGCATTAAACAACAACAAAAACAAATTTAGACTCAAAATGCTCCTCACCTTCCACATACAGTCACTACTGGACCCCACATGGGCATATCTCCATCCCTCACCAGCCCGAAAGGCTAAAGTGAGGTCATATGACAAAAGTTTTCCCCCTAACAAAAGATTCTCTCCAGGATTTGGGCCATTCCACAAAGGGCTTCACTACCTGTTCCTAAACAAATCACAGGTTCTCCCACAGCCACCTCCTCATGGTGCCCACCACCCATGAAGCCATTCAGGGCAAACAAATTGCCATCACCCAGGACCACAAAGACAACGACCATGGAGGTGAACACCTCTTCTTCCCCATCACAAATCCAAGATTCTTTCCAGCCTGCTGGGCCTCACATGTGCACTTTTCCTCATGCCCAGAGAGGGTAGGGAATAGAGAGATTTTCCTGATCAAGATAATTTAATGTTTACTTAGATGAATGCATATAAATAAAACTCAAATACTGCCTTCTCTTTGACATTGAGTATTCATAATTGCATCTGACTTATGTCGAGAACTATGTACAACAAAGCAATATTATTGAATTCATATCTATGAGGTATTATTGATCCCTTAGAGAAACAAATTACATTAATAATAATAAGTTTAAGTGGAAAATAACATTTCTAACAGAAAAGTGCTCATGAAATTAATTTGATTATTTAAAATAAACCTATATCAGCTATGTTTATTGGCATTTGACAGCTGTGAAGGACTCATAGACAACTAATAATCACGGCATATAGACTCCCACACTTTTGAATAACTTTTGAATAATGGACTAAACAATAAATATCTGAAATATGGAACTTTAGAGAAAAAGCATGACATAAGCCCAAGTTCGAAAGAAAATAATTTTGGGATAGGGATTTAGCTTAACCAGTACCATCTGTGCGTATCTTAGAAGCACAAGGGGGCTTGAGTTTGATCCCCTGCAAAAAAGAAGAGTTTGGGCCCCAATAATAATGAATCTCCAGATTGACTTAGCACTCAAAACGAGAACAAGATATTGAGTGAAACATTCCATAATCTGTCAAATTTAATTTTTTTCCACTAATGTAGATTTCCTGGAGGAACAGAGAAAACTATGGCCTTAGGCAAACATACAACAGAGGAATTTGTTCACTTCAGTTGCTCAAGAGCTATTGGTTGGATTTGATACCCTTGAAGTGTTTCCACCCAGACAGGAAATGCCACAGCTCTCAAGATAGGATCCCTGCGTTAGGCTAAACACTGAAGCCCTCGTTCTTGAGATTGGAAGAGTTGTCCAGTTCCTCTGTTTTTCTAGGCTTGCAAGAAGTGTTTTGCCAGGAAAGAGCTCAGCTCTGAAGCTCAGCTCTGGAGAGAAGGGACTAAGGATAACATGAAGTCAGTGAATAATGTAACAATTCAGCTTGAGTGGAGACGAGGACATCATGTTTACAGAATTGAAGTGTTTAACATGAGCTTCCACAAGGTTACTAGAAGGATCAGCACCAGCCAGAATCAGACCAGACCTGACCAGTTTCTCCTCCTCTTCTGACCTCGTTGACTTGCTCAATGCCCCAAGTTTCAGCCTCACATTATCAGCATCACTCTCAGATCATAAAGTCATTTTAGTCTTCTAGAATTTCTCATAGAAATAACATTAGCCCTGAGAAAGTCAGATATTTAATTTAGTTTTTCTGGAAAAAAAAAATATAGACTTTAGTCCTTCACAGATGCAAAAGAAAAAGGAGAATAAAAGAAGCTTTTGGTTGAATGCTTTATTACTGTTTTTATATTCATAATGCCAACAAGTATATTAAAAAGGTTCTAAAACAATGAAAACAGTTATAATTTATAATGATTTAATTCAACATTTTAAAAGTTGTTTTGACTGTAAAATAAACTGGTATACTTTTTGGCACCCAGAATTTTGTAATGCCATCTCATACAAAGTCATCTGTGTCTGGACATGAACAACGTGATTGGCACCTACAGCGCCAGGAATAGTTACTGGGTATCTGGAGCCACAGCCGCTGTTAGGTATTCACTGGACTAATAATTACTGAGTACAGTAATTAAAACTGAGTACAGTTTTGTTTTTCTAACATTTTAGCCCCTGATTTCTTAGGGAGAGAACATACATTTCAAAATGTATCACGTACGTTTTAAAATGTATGATGTATTTCAAAATGCCACATACATTTCAAAATGTATCACATCCGGTACTAGAGAAATAAGATTGGGTACACGGGAAAAGGATATAAACCACAGAGCACTTGACTGAATGAGAGATAGGCTGTATGGCTGATATGTCTCTCTAGAAAGAAAGGGTCACTAGAATTGAGCTGCACTTTAAACCTGGGCAGCTTTTCATTGAACAAGAGTATCACGGGCAAGAATATGAGAAGAGCAAAGGAGGGGTAGGGGCAAACCACCATCTGCTGCGGAGAGAGCAGCTGGAGCCGCTGTAGGCAGGGACTGCTGCTCTGAAGTACTCTGTAAACCACCCTGGATTTCACAAAGGACCTGGTCCCATAGATCCTTTCTCAATTGGAGCACCTCAATTGTCCAGCGCTTTTGGACAGCAGCACAGCTGGGAAGCACTAATGAGAACTTATTACTACCAAGCAAGCTGAGAATAAAACTGCTTCTGACCAACCATTACCAAAAAGTTACCATCATTGCAATGATCAGTAATAGAATTCAGGTGAAGATGCCTCATCACTCAAGAGTCTAGCCCGAGAGTCTCCTGGAAATTTGCCAGATCTGTTCTGGTTTCAGCTATGAAATGAGGCTGTCAGATTCTCTCTGTCTCTCTCTGTCTCTGTCTGTCTGTCTGTCTCTCTCTGTCTCTGCCTCTCTCTGTCTCTCCCTGTCTCTCTCTCTGTCTCTCTGTCTCTCTCCCTCACAGTTGACTGCATGGCCCAGTTTCTGTCCACTAGACACCACCAACTCCAGCTGAAGCCCTGCCTCCTGCCTGCACTCCCTGGGAAGGGTATGAATGCAGTCCTGGGACATGGGCCTCCTCTGATGGGTAACTTTGATGTAAGACTTCCCACTGCCCTGATGGAACATTTGCTAGAAGTGTGCTATGCCAGAGTTTTCTTCTATTTCTAAATCTTCTGCATAGCGGACAGATCAGTGATATGGTCTGAAGGCTATCCCAAAGTCTCCAGCTCCCTTCCCTTTATCTTTTGTAAGCATGTTTCTTTGACATATTTCCTACACACTTAATTCTAGTATAACACTTGTTTCTCAGGGAAATCCAACAAATAGCCAATTAAAACAGTCCATTCTGAGATTCCATTCTGTCATACTGTTACATGAAGTCTGTTTCTCAGAAGCATCTTGGATCTTAATGATGACATGAGCAGGGATTTCCCATCTCCCAAAGCCACTATTTTTAGAAATAAAACTACAAGCTCAAACATGACCAACAGGTGATGAGAATGATAAATAACCAGAGACAGAAACAGGTTAAAATCTGGAGGACCAGAATGCTTGTTTCTCCCTTCAACATACATAGAGCCTCAAGTGACCAGAGAACCTTGGCTTTATTCACTCAAATAAGGGCATAGCAATTAGAATTCCATTCTATCCCCCTGACTCCCTGCCTCCACGGCACTTCTCTGGGTTAACAACTTTATCTCAAGTGGTTTTACTATCCTTTACACACACACACACACACACACACACACACACACACACACACACACACACACTCACGTGTATTGGGTTAGCACACTTGTATGGCCTGTTTCTTCTCAGTGCTCACCAAAGAAGCCAATTAGGTCTCCTTCCCATCTGGTTTTCCACAACCATTCTCCTGTTCTTGAAATCCAAGCTCAAAGCTACCCTTCCTTCTAAACAAAGTTTCATTTGGAAAGGAACATCATTTAATAAATTAAAAGGAAAGAAAGTAACACTGGGAAACTGGCCAGGTAAATGAAAAGATGGGGATTTTGCATCAAAAATAGGAGAGGGTTAAACAAAATTACATTTTGAAGAGCCTTACAGTGATACTGCTGATCTTTCAACTGGCAAGTAATGTCTTATTTTTCCAAACTCGGTTTATTATATTTCGAGGTACGTAACAAACTTCCCCAAATAGGACAACTTTAGGCATCAGAAACTTACTCTCCCTGCAGTTCTGTACACTACAAGCCTAAAGTTCAGTTGCCAGTACAGCCGAGCTCATCATCTAGAGGCTCTGGAGGGCTGTCTCTTCTGTCCCCTTCGCTTAGCCTCTGGGCCGACCAGTGATCCTCGGACTCATGGATGTCTCGTGGATGTGATCATTCGCTGCTTGCCTCTGGGATCACACTGTCTTCTCCTCAAGTCTTGTTGTCTGTTCTTAAAAAAAACTCCAGTAATGACGGGTTAGTGCTTACCTCGATGACATCATACTAATGCGATTACATCTGCAAAGATCCTGTTTCCAGAATCAATCACAAGCACAGGTACTATTCTGACTTAAGCAGAGTCATTTTTGTGAAAGTGGAAACTGGAAAATGGTGTAATTAAACAAAATTGCCAGGTGACTCCGGAAATAATAAAACAAGCAGCTCTACTTTTAGGTAGCAAGTTCCACTGTGCTTATATTCGGCCCATATTTTATGTCTGAAATGTCCACCTTTTCTTACATCTCCATGTAGCCAGCATTTAGCACTTTGTGTTCATGCTGAATGTTGCTCAATGAGAGTGATGTGAAACCAATTTGAATCTTCTAAATGTCGGCTTATGGACAATGTGAAATGATAGGCATATTTATTACAACTGGCAGAAGGATTTCTGTTATGAAGTAGTGACCTTTCTGACTGAAATTAATTTGGTCTCTTCATTGACACTACTCATATATGAATATTCTCTGTGGATCCAAAGAAAACAGAATAACAAAACCACCAAATCAATCAGCTGAAAAGAATCTCATGAAGCATTTTTGAGGTAATAAATCACAGCAAACTAAAATTTCACGTATGGATGACTAAACATTTTTAGCAGCTTCCAATTTCTGTGCCTTCCCTCTGCCAAAGAGAAATGACTGAAGAGGGTTGGGAAATGTAGCAAATACTAAGCTGCTGAGTTATTCAAAAGCCACTTACATCTGCCCTTCTCCCTAGTCTGTTACAGAGGCTGTAAAAGTTTAAAATATGAATTTCTAGCCTTTTTTGCAATGCTAAGAGGAAGCGAGAGTCGTGTGACACAATTCTGGCCAGGAATATGTAGGCTGCAAGACCTCAGAGAGCAGCCCTTCTCAGAAAGAGGTTCTTTGAGAAGAGGATTCTGGACTCTTACGACTTGCTGACCTCTCACCTTCCTGGCAGGAATGTACACACACAATGCCAAAGCCTTATCTTATTCCCAGAAAACTCATCTCACTATCAGAAAATCTGCTAGGAACGTGACGCAGAGAGACCATCAGTGGTGCTATGGACAACACCAGACTTAAGAGACCAATATTTAACACCAGATCTTCCAGTCAAGGCATTTGAACTTGTCCTTTCTGACAATGGTTATCAGCCGATCAGGTTTGCCTGCCCTGTGACATTTGGTGACATCTGGAGACTTCTGTTATCACAGTGATGTGAGAGAAGAAAGACTGAGATAGAGTTCTGGGACCCTGTCATGCATGCTAAAGCACATGAGATAAAGAATTATTCAGCCCCATGTGTCAGTGATGCTGGGGCTTCTCAATTTTTGCAATGTTAAGTAGGAAGTTTTTTTGTTTTTTGTTTTTTTGTTTTTAGGTTTTTTGAGACAGGGTCTCCCTTTGTGGTTCAGGCTGGCCCTGAGCTCAGCCTCCAACTCACATCACAATCCTCCTGCCTCTGCCTCCCGAGTGCTGGGATTACAGGCGTGAGCCACCACGCCCGGCACTGTGGTATGTGGTACTGGTTGCTGCTGGGTATGGGTTATGTGGTTACTGGGGAATCGAACCCGGGCCCTTGCGCTTGCAAGACAGGCGCCGGAACCACTGAGCTAACTCCCCGGCCCAAGTAGGAAGTTTTTAAGAGATAACATTTCTGATGAAAATAGTCTGAATATTCCTGATGAGTAAACACCTGAGCAACAGTGTATCTACTTGTAACAATTTAAACTGTCTTCCAAAATGATAGTTATAATCATTAACAATAGCAAAAGTTTCATGTCGGTTACAAAATAGCAAGAGTGCTAACACTGAATGGTGTCCTGATTGTTGACCCTTAAAAAGAATGTAAATAAGTGATTATTTGTAAATGGTGACAGTAATTGCATTGAAGACTTTATGTGGAGTTTGTTTCTTTCTATGTTTCAAAGGTGGTTCAATGCGATGATGTTATTTTTATAATTTGGACAATCATTTTTAAAAGTAACAAATGGGAAGAAAGATTAAAATATTCAGCCAGTTTATTGGCCAATGTTCCTATTGTTGGGACAAAATGCCTGACACACAAAATTCATAGGAGAAAATGGTTTTTTGTGAACAGTTTCAGAGGTTGGATGCTGGCTGGCTGCAAGGCAGACAGCTGATGGCAGAAGGCTGTGGAGGATACCGCTGCTCACCTCAGAGATGTGGGAAGCAGAACACAGGGAAAGAAACCAGCAAGAAATACACTCTCTGTGTGCCCCACGTGCTAATGGCATGTTCAGCTGAGAATGGCAGAGGATAAACCTGATGAAAGAGCAGCCATAATCCAATCCAATCAGCTCAGGGGTCTCTTAATCCAGTCAAGGTGGCTATTATGATTAACTGGCACAATCACAGTCTTTCTCTGATATTCAAGGCATTTTTTTTCTTAGCCTTAAAAAAGCACTATGTAAATTATTATGATGAAATAGCTGGTGCAATTGAATATCATTTATTTTGATTCATTATGTCAGGAACATTCTTTCTCGTATTTATCCTCCCGAAATATCAAATTCTTAAGAGTTCAATTCATAGGATTATATCTCTCCAGGGTTTTTGTCAAAGGATCAGATTTACTTGCACCATTAATATGACTGTGTAAAATTTCTTCATTGAAAAGGTTAAAATTTGTTTTGTGTTCTGTTGGCTGATGAATCAAATTATCAAGTTGAGTAGCTTAAAATAGCATAAATCTATTTGGTGACAGCTCTAGAGGCTGGTAATCCCAAGCCTGCATCACAGGCCCTCCAGAGGCTCTAGGGAAAATCTCTTCCTTGTCTCTTCTGGCTTCTAATGGTTGTAGGCATTGTTTGGTCCTCTTGTTTTCATATAATCTCTCTTTTCTGTTTGTCAAACTCCTTGAGGATCCATATGATAGTGTTTAGTGTCCGTGTAATCGATGATATCTCCCTGAGCCTGATAAGCTGCAGTGTCACTATAAAGCACTATTTATTGCTAGTCTTTGCATTAATTGTGCTCAGTGCTTCAGCAGGCACCGAGGCCCTCTCTCTGTTTAGGCTTTGATACATGCTGGACCATGTGTGCCTCAAGGGTATCTTCAGAGCCACTGGCAAGTGGTCAATGGAATAAGGGAGGATGATCCATCCTCTGTGATAAAGGTAATAGAAGAAAGGAGAATTCTCACAGTCCTTTCCTTCCCTCCCTTCCTTCATCCTTCACTCTTTTGGAACCAGAATGATCTCTTCCAGGCTCAGGCATCAGAATACCAAGTTCTTAAGCCTCTGAGCTCTGGGACTCACACCAGCAACCTCCTGGGATCCTGGGCCTGTGACTGGGATATCCATCATCACTTGTCTAATTCTACGACTTTGAACTTAGGAGGAACCACATCAGCTTCTGTAGTTCTCCAGCTTGCAGCCAGACTGGCAGGACTTCTTGGTCTCTGCACGCGAGCAACCAATTCCCTTTCTCATTATAGCTCTCTCTATATACATTATGTATGTCCTATACATTCTGCCTCTCTGGGAAACTGAATAAGGCCCTCCCAATCTTAAGATTCTTAGCTTTCAATTATATGTCCAAAGACCATTTTTATAAGTAAAGTAAAGGGAAAATTCTCAAAAGTCAAATGTTTCTTTGAGGGTTTATTACACTATTGTATAGTGAAAATCAATTATTAACCTCCCCTGAAAGTATTAATTTGCATTCATCTCTAGGCAACAATTAAAATGTGCCAGAATCATCTAGGATCTTAATTCTAGGAAACTAGAATTAAGAAACTTTTAGTATTTCTACTAAATAAAGTAAGCACAAAATGGTAAACTTTATGGAAAGTAACTTCTCTAGACCACATCAATATAAATGATGAATTTATAATGCCCTCTTATATTTAAGCATAGACAATTTAGTATTGTTTTATTATATTTCAACAACTCCAAAATGTTCTGGAAACTAATTTGAGGATTTAACCTTGAGAGCACAGTTCAGTAAACATAAGCCTGTGAAATTACTAAAAAGGCTAAAATTGTACTTTTTAATTTGGTTGAATAAAAAGCAAAAAAAAATCTTAACTCCCTAAAAGATATTTGGCAAAATTATAGAAGTTCACAAATAATTAAAACTTTAGAGCTTTCATTTCATTTTCTACATTTGGTTAGATCAATTCTTCAGACTTAAATTCAGAATAAACCTATCAAAGGCTTAGATTTGGGACTACTTACATATAATAACTATTTTCATATTTCCATATTTCTTTGCATGATTATTCTAAGTTTAAACATTGATTTCTGTATTACTTGGAATATATTTGACTTTGGAGTTTAAGAGTCTTTAATGCTACTAATTTAGATGCAACTAATCAGTAAAACCTATTTCAATTACTTCCAAACCCACTATCAAAGAAGCTACTCACTGAACTTTAAACAAATCAGTAGGGTTATCTCCTAACTTAGACAAATCATGATCTTACTTTATTTCATTCAAAATTATGAATGTCTTATACCAACGATAATCTTGGCACAAGATAACCTTATTGTGAAACTTTTGCCTCCTCTTTCCCAGGAAAAGACAAATGAGTTAAACGATGCATATTTTTGAAAAAAAAGTTATATACGATATTTCTCTCTATGAAATAAAGGAATAAGAACTAGAAATTTCAAAGATACTACTTCAGATCTGTTAAGTAGCAGTACACTGTAAAGACCTACTATGTCTCTATCTCCAAACGACTTCTCCCTTTCCTTAACTGCCTCTCCTGTCTAGGGCTCTTGTTCACATAACAATTTCTAAGATCTAACTCCATCTGTCCATTCTTCCCTTTTATAACCTTAATTTCTCCTCAACTGACCTTTCTCATCAGTAATACTTTGCTCTAATCTCTCCACGCCCTTATTCACACTCACTTGGTCTTTTCTGTTTCCTGGTCATGGTCATCCTACTGGGTACAAAGTGTATCTCACGGTACTTTTGATTTTGTGAAACTGAATATCTTCTCATGTGCTTATTTCTACTTTTGTCTGTTTTGAAATAATATTCAAATCTTTTGTCCATTTTTAACCAGTTTTGTTGTCTAGCTGTAGAAATTCTTCAGGTGGATATTAATCTTTTCTCAGATATGCTAGTAGCATTATTTTGTTTCATTTAATAGGTTGCTTTTTCTTTCTATTGACTTTCTCCTTTGATGCACTATTGTGAAATGACACTATTTTAAGCACAATTTGTTTAAACCTCACAACAACTCCATGAAGTAGATAGTATTATTATCGTTCCCATTTTATATGTGAGGAAACTGAGATATAGAGAGTATGAAGAATGTCCCAACACCCCCCAAAATGGACATGCATATGGCTGACTGTCGCAGAGATGCCTCTTAGAGTAAACATCAGAAGCCTCCTGAAGATGAAACCTATTTTTTCACTGTTTTAATCCGACTGCCTGACATTTTCTGTTATTTCAAATTATAACCCCTCTCTCTGTGACTTTCCCTTTCCCTTAGCAACTGCTTTTGAGAGTCCTTCTTCTAATTCCATGAAATAACTACCTTTCATTCTTCACTCGTTGAACTCCTTCACATTCTAACAGTTTTGAAAGTCTCACTTTTACCTTCTGCTTTGCTTATTTCAAATTTAGGCAAATGCTGAAAGTCTTAATTCACAGAGTGTGTACATATTGCTTTATTCAGAAATAGCATCTTTCCATATGTTCAGATTAAGAGGAAGTCAGTAGGGTTGAGTTACTTAGATTAAAACCCAACTAGGGTTTGGGGTGAAGCACAGTGGTAGAGTGTTTGCCCAGCACTCCTTATGCCCGGGTTTGTTCCCAGCACTGGAAAAACAAAAAACAAAAACCTCTATAATATGCTGATATGACTGTATTCTTATAAAAGGGGGAAATGTATACACCAGGATAGACTGCTTACAGAGAACGTAACATGAAGACACAGGAGGATACTGTGTTTGAGCCACCGGCACGCCTGCGGCTTCCTGAAGTTAAGAGAGAGGCATGGGACCAGTTTTCTTTCAAAGCTCTCACAAAGAACTAACACAGCACCAACCTTAATTGTGCATTTGTAATATGCAGAATTGTAAGAGAGTACACTGCTCTTTTTCATGCATTATTTGGTGGCACTCTGTCACAATATCCCCAGAACGTACATATAACTGGTAAGGCTTTGTAGGCAACTATTTCATGGATAATTTCTACATCTCACACCTCTAGTTCTACTTTCCATTTTTAGTTCCAAACCTACAATTTCAACAGCATCCCATAACTACCCATCAATCATGCTACCTTCCTATACCATTACTCTGCACCTATCTCCCTTCCTTCTCCATGAGGCAGCAATTATAAATGAGGTATCTGTGGCCCCAACCAATCTGGAAAAACCACAAAGTAACTTTTGAGTCCTCACTTTCCACCCACTGCGGCTATCTTCATTTCTGTAATCCAAGAACCATGTGTGATCCATTAGTTTAAAAGATTAGCTTCAGGTTCCCAGGCTTGGCAGAGTTCCTTTTATCACAAGGCCCGAGATCCAGAGAGAGCCTCAACACTCTCCATTAGCCAAAAATGTGGAAGGCATTTCAGCATTTGGACCCCTTCTTATTTTCCAGTCAGTTCTATGACAGTATCGAGGCAATGGCTTCTTCCTCTCTTTTTAAGTGTCCAAAGTGTTTCCAAGCCTCTTAATATATTTAAAACTGGTATTGTCCCTCTGTGGTAGCTCAGTAGTAGAATACTTGCCTACAGTGCACGAAGTCCTACATCTGATGCCCAGTACCACTGAAGCAAAAACAAACAAACAAACAAACAAAAATAGCTAGTAAAACTCGGTTTTCACCTGAACTTCAGCCTAGTGGTTTTAATTCTGAACTTGTTCACAGATGTTCTTGGGATCTAAAGCTCAAACACTTGCTCTGATTGGATTGCACAGCCTGGCACTTGACACTGCTGGGACAATACTGTGCCACTAGCCTATGGCTCAGACCTACTTGCTGATCTCATTTGATTCCCACTATTTTCTTTTTAATTTACTTAAACATATTTAATGTAATAAAATTCACAGGGCATATCACAATTGTTTTCTTATTTAGTCCTAATTGTTCTAAAGAAAGCCAGAAACTCAAGAGGTTAACTACTAGCATAAATTCTGTAGTCAGCATTTATACCATCAACATTTAGATACAGAGTTCCTGGCCTTGACCCAATGCGTGCTTCCCTTTAAAATGATGCATATTCTTACATTTCTAGAATCTATTGGTCAGACTGAACTTTCTTCTAATCTGTACCAACCCCAGGGAGAACCTCTATATCCAGGCCCCTATTTCTCTTCATTTGCTCTGTACTACTATAGATAAATGATAAAAAAGATTTGCAAGATGGCTTCTTTTTTAAGTGACCCTCAGACTAATGATCCTCCTTTTCTTGCCTTTTTTGGAAGAAAGTTCACTAAGTTGTTAAGGGTTTAAACGTGGAGCTCTTCTGCCTGCCTCAGCCTACCTACGGTCTGAATTATACACATGTGCCACAGGGGAGTATTATCCCCCCTTTTTAGTAGGCTAAAATGACTTCAGAGATTATAGAAAAACCCAGTTCCCTAAAGAAATGTACAAATTTCTGAGTACATGGTAAACAATATTTCTACAATGAAGGAAGACATATTTTCAGGGAGATTTTAAAGATGCTCTAACAAGATTCCATGAAGTGCCAATATACATGATAATTATGAAAGAAAAAAGATGCCATGGATGTTGACTCTTCCATAAATGGCCACCTAGGATTAATTTCTTCACCCAATATTTTGTTCACTTTCCCATTTTAATACAGTGAATGTTAATCTTTTGTTAATCTCTTTCTTATCAATAGAATAAAGCAGTCTGGGGCCAGGGATTTAGCTCAGTGGTTCTGGTGTTTGTCTGGCAAGTGCAAAGTCCCAAGTTAAACCCCCAATAACCACACACCCCAACGCCAGGCATGGTGACTCACATCTGTAATCCCAGCACTCAGGAGGCAGAGGCAGGGGGACTGCAAGTTCGAGGCTTGCTAGGGCTACATAGTGAGTTCAGGTCCATCCTGTACTACAAAGTGAGACACTGTCTCAACAAAAACCAAAACACAAAACAAAAACAACAGCATGACAGTTTTAGACTTTCCCATTTCCTGCTGTGGGCTGTCAATGTTCTGGACATTGGAGAGAAAAGCTTGGTGGTACAAACACAGGTCCTAGAGCAGGACTGTCCCAGTGGGAATTCTGGTTCCATTTTTATTAGCTGTGACCTCAAGCAAGTTACTTAAGCTTTATATGACTTATTTTCCTTACTCTAAAATGGCACTGTTATAGTAAATTTGCCTCAAGGGTTGTTAGAAGGATTAAATAATTAAATAAATAAAGCAGCTAGAACAGCACTTCTTTGTACACCTTGCAGTTTACTTATACACTGTTATATATATGCAGGGCTGAGGATACAGCTCCCAAATCCTTGGAGGAATCATTACTGCCTGGTAGTCCGCAGGCATTTGAAAAAAAAAAGGCTCCAGAAAGCTCACTCTATTAGTTGTCACAGAATGTCTTTATATATCCCTTTCTCCAATACATTGAAAATAAATAATAGATTTTATATGAGACAATCTTTTCAACCTAATAAATATGTATTACACTCATAGCATTTGTAGAAGTATCAGCCACTGACTTTGATACTGAGAAAGGCATAGTAGTGTTGCAAAATAAGTCATTGATCATTAACGGGAAAAAAAAATGGGTGGCGATGAGTCCAGGGTCAGGGCAGCCTATCAACAATAATTTATTGTAAAGGATGAAGAAATGCCTATTAAAATTTGTCTCTAGTAACACAAGCTAGATATCAATGGTGCAGTATATGGTATGCTTTCATTGTACATTCTTCAAGCTTTCAACATGGTGAATTTGTATAGAAGCCAAGAGAATTAATCAAAGACCATAATAACAAGACTGCAGCATCTTTTATTTTGGAGTTATTTTTCTTTGTAATATTCATACATGCACACACATATTTTTGTTTGTTTTTGTTTTTGGTAGTAGGAGGTATTAAATTCAGAGTCTGTGCACTGAGTTGTATCTCCTCTATTCTTTATCTTCTCTGTTTGTTTTTGGTAATAGGGATCAAATTCTGGACTTTGTGCTTGCCAGACAGGCACTGTGCCACTGAGCTAAATCCTTGGCCTGGCTTATTTTATTTTTGAGAAAAGATTTCAACAACTTTTTCAGGTGGGACATAAATTTGGAGTTCATCTGCTTCTGCCTCCCAAATAACTGGATTATAGATGTCACCACCATGCCAAGCTAATTGTTTTTACAGGGAAAATATTTTCTATGATAATTCCAGGTTTTACAGACTATAACTATACAACATTTAAATAGTTACTGTTGCTGTTGCTTCTACCCTCTATTCACTTATTAAAATAAAAGACATTCTCATTCCAACTATCTGTATTATTTCTCTGAACCACAGTGTCACCAAGAAAAGTTCAAACATGAGGACTTAATACATTAAATAGTGATATGTAAATAAAGATATGACTAACAGTTATTTTTATAATGTAAATATGACATAGGGATATAGATGCTTTGATAAAGGAAGAGCCATAAAACAAGTTAATCCATCTACATTTTAGAGACAGGGGACCTAGAGGATTTTTAAAAATAATACACAATATATTCACTCAAAAAGTGAGTTTGTCACCATCGCAAACACTATGTAGTCATATATTCCATATGGGGATGGGGGGACTAGTACCAATAATTTACTTAGAGAAAGGATAAAAGAAGATATTGATCGAAATAAATTGTATTGTCTTAAAGAATGAACTGTAAACTCTTCCTTGCCCTTTGGAGTGTGGTGACGAATAGTTACTGCATACAGTGAGTGCTCTCAACAGCTCTAAGTTCACAATGGAAAACACTGATGTGCCTTGTCCTTCCTGGATTTTCAGATGTCAGATTGAATGTCCCATGGCAAGACTCCTATTCTGATAAATGCTTGTTTATCTCAGGATTTGCCTTTCTTCTGATCTCACTGACTACAAGCCTGGAAGACAGTGGCTATGCCATGTGATAGAAAGTAACTTCTTCTGCCTGTTTTCCACCCTTCTTGAAAAACACCTTTGAATTTTAACTTGAGCAGAAGATAATTATCACACAATCTTCATTTGCCAGGAATTCAAGAAGCAGGCCATGGCAGCCACTGCTACAATCTGGCCTTTCTGCTCTTTCTTTCTTCTTCTTCTTCTTTTTTTTTTCTTAGTATTCATGTAGAATTCTAGACTGAATTTTAGTTCAGACATCCAGAAAGATCCTACAGCAGTCTCTTCCTCAGAAATTTATTTGAATGGAATGACAGATCTACTGGGGCAAAGCTGTTCAGATGATCCGGCACCTGCTCTAGAACCTCCATGCTTCTAATTCGACTCATGTTCTGTGTCCTTTAAACCCTAAGTGTTTGTATAGTTTCTAAGCCAACCTACCCAACCCGACTCTGCTTCTGCAACATGAATTCAAAGGAGACCTAACGCTGAATACAAAGCTAAAACTAACATACTTCATTTAGCCAAAAACCCACAAGTTCTTAAAATGCATCTCATAAGAATAATTTTCCAGAAAAATTATTAGCCTAATAGCTAAAAACACTTAAGAAATTTTTCAGTTCTGTGTCCCAAAGTACCAGACTTAACAATATTTTACTCTCAATCAGGCAACTTTACTGAGAAACGAATTTTTTTAGCAGCAGTCTCCAAATTTTACTCTTTTCTTCTATTTATCACCTTAGGCAATTGCCACCTCTGTCCATCCACCATATTAGGCCCCCTGTGCCCAAGACAACAAATCAACTAACAAGACTACGCTGATACCTGAAGGTACCCAAAGAAATACAAATTCAAATTCTATATAAACTTGATTCTTCTCTTGTGCTGTTGACCACCAAAATATAGTACTTTTCCTCAGCACTTGAAAACTCTTAGTGTTCATTCTCTACTAACCCTTAGTTAATATTTGTTGAAAACAAAACATAATGCAAATTGTTGTGGTGGATACAGAAGTAATATACAAGTAGACCAGAGTATAAATAATGCAAGAGAGTAAGTGAAACTGTCTTGTGAAGGCAAGGACCACATCTGGTTTTCCTTTTGGCTTCTAGGGGGTTCTACATTATTTGGGGTATGAACATCTGTTTTATAGTCATCTTAAAATTGGTAATTCTGCCAGTGAGAATATAAAATAGGTTCACAATATTCTGTTTAGTAAATTGAAATTAAACCAGGTTTAGAAAGTTGCTGTAATTCATGTATAACAAGATTCTTAATTCTTAATTTTAAGAGTTTTGTCAAAGGTGAAAGCAAAACTATTAACCAGGAAAATATAAATTTATGAATTAGAATTATTATGTGCAAGTGAGTAAGCTACTTTGAAATATTAATGAAGATTCTCTTCTTTTTGTTATTTACTTTATTTTTTCTTGAAACTCAGTTTGTTCAGACTTAATCACAGTTTTCCAAAGAAAAAGCAGAGAATTTTTTAATAAGTGCCTTATCGGTGGCAGGGCTTGAGTCCTGGGCCTTGTACATACTGGATAAGTATTCTACCACTAAGCTACATCACTGTTCCTCAGAGGACTTTTAAAACCTTGCCTTCCTTATAAAATCGTATTGAATCGCTGATACTTATTTCAGAACAAAATCTATTTGTGTTTCTAGCACCTTTCCTTAACAAAATTATTTCTAGGGGATTATTAGGATGCAGGGAGGGCAAGAGAATGGGAAAAAAATGAGAATCAAGATGTATTATATACTGGTACAAATTCCCAGTGATTAATGTGATCATATGTATATCTAATATGCACCAAAAAATTAAAAATGTTTAGTTCCATACATTAAAATCAGTCCAATTAATGTAAAAAATCCCAAATTATTTCATTCTAAGTGACACATTTTGGATGTGTTTCTCTTGTATAAATACTTCAGTGTTACTCGGATGTGGCAGATAAGGCATTGCATCTCAGCCACCAACTTTCAGCTCTCCTGTGACTTACCTGTAGATGAACTGGTAGTTTCTCTTATCCTTGCTTCTCTCCTGGGGCTTGAAGTCTCACACCAGAAATACTTTGTGCTTAGAGAGAGGGCTCTGCATGGAGCAGGAGTTCAGGGAAGGGCCCTGCTCAGCAAAGAAAAAAATAATCTGCTCTGACCATAGGATGTCAGAGAGGTGTGAGGAATCACAAATCATAAGGATTAGAGCTCTGATGGGTAGATCACAGCCAGATTACAAATGTCTATGAGTTTAGTTTAAAAGATTTTATGTATCATTTAGTCAAAAGAAAGGAATGAGCATATTGGAACTCAAGTAATGTGTCTGAATCTGTATTTTTAAGAATCCTGGCAGCAACACTTCGAATGAATCATATTTGCTTTTTCTTAAGAACTAGTTTGAAAGTTGCACTGTAGAAAGAGGAAAGGAAGGGAAAGTTAAAAGTATGGGAACGTGGGATACTGTTGGGTGAAGTAGTCCTGGAACAGGAGTGCAAGGATGTTTAGGGTAAAGTGGGATGCACAGCACATGGAGAAGATGGACCAGGAGAGGAGGAGGCCTACCACATCCAAAGATGAACATGCACAACTGTCAAGCAGAGTTTAAAAACGTATCCCTCCATGTAGCTATTATACAGCATATAAACTCAGAATGTGTCTACATTTTAAGTGTTTGAATAAAAAATCCAAAGAAAAATACTCATTATGTATAAATATGATCTAAAATTCAAGTTTCAACATTGCTTTGTAAAGCTTTATTCTAACACATTCGTGCTCATTTTAGCTACCTTTGCTTTGTAGCGACAGCGGTGAACACTTGCAGCAGGGATCGGCATGCAAAGCATAAAGTCTTTACACAAAAGTTATCAGGAATGTCCAATGAAAGCCTTGTTGGGTTAGGAAAGGAATCTCTCACCCAGAAATATTCTAAATGTTTGTGTCTTGTAGAGTGCTGTAAGGAAGCCTCTCCACACCCCTCTCCCGGGTGCTTGAGGATTATTTTTCCCTTTCTGGCAGTCTCATCACTACTCCCTAGGCCCCCACAACAGATATCCAAGACCAAGAATCCAAAACCTTGCATACAATTTTCTAATTTAGCCACTTTAAAAATGAGTTTTATAGAGGGCTTGGTGGAATACTTTGGTATTTTAGGGAAGTGCTCAATTAATGAAAACTGACTTCTAAAAACAGTCTCTTAATAAACTGCAGACTTACACACAGTAACGTCAGGTATCAGGGGCTTTTCATTCATGGGGTTGAGCTTAAATTGATGTGATTTACCAGCAGCAGTAAGGCTCATAAAAGATGACTGGTTTTGGAGGCACGCCAATAAAGATTTCCTGATTACAGCACACTGGCCATTTCAGATCACTGTTGGGAACCTAGTGAATGAGGCAGACAGGATGTGATTTTAGAGATTAGTTTTATGAATTGAAATTTAACGCTGATTTTAAATTATTTCTGGAAGAAAGGATATTGGGATGATTATTCAACAGGGTCAAGACTAGTTTATAGGACTTAAACTACAAAGCATTTGTTGATGACATTAATATAGAAATGCTCTGCAAAAAAAAAAACTTCTAGTGCTGCAGTCTTAAGGCATTATATTAAGTATTTTGTACAATTTTGCTTTTCATACACTGTAAAAATACCTATCTAGTGCTTATGATGTTCCTCTTTGGATGGCAAATCCTAGGCATAGAAAAGTAGGTAAGACAGATGTTTTCCTAAACAACTTACTCTCTTAGAAAAAAAAACACATGGAGATTACGGGTATTCCTTCAAAAATAAGAAGAAAAACAGTAATAAAAACCTTATAAGGGCCGGGAACTTAGCTCAGCGGTTCCGATACCTGTCTTGCAAGTGCAAGGGCCCAGGTTCGATCCCCAATAACCACATATAACAATACTGAGAGTGGTGACTCATGCCCACCAGCAATCAGTACCACATACCACAGTGCCAGGAGTGGTGGCTCATGCCTGTAATCCCAGCACTCGGGAGGCAGAGGCAGGAGGATTGCTGTGAGTTCGAGGATAAGCTGAGTGCCAGCAGAAACTACAAAAGCAAGATCCTGTCTCAAAAAAACCAAACAACAACAACAAAAAACTTCTAAGTAAATTAAAATATTTTCAGTTCAGTTATGACACAAATGTCATTTCAAGATAACTATGTTAATATCTATATGCATCTACAGCTCATAGTAGAAAAAACTCTAAGCAAATACAAAATTATCAAAACCAAAACCAACGACCATTTTTCAATTTTAGTCACAATAGTAAAGGCTTAGATGGTACATTTGGGGCAAAGATTTGTAAGGGTGTTATTTGAGATAAGCTACTAAAGGTCAATGGTCAGAATCTAGTCTTTGTTAAATCTACAACCACAAAAACTAACAATATATGCAACATACACCAAGATGGTTTAGTATGTTTCTATCAAACAAATTCATGTCTTTACTTTTCAATGAATCTATATGTTGAATATTTTTGAAAAATGAACTCTGCAACTTGTTTTTAAAAATTACAGCTCATAATCAAGAGTATTATTTTGACTACCCTGTGTCACAAAAGTGTGAAGCAAATAATGTGCCACCACCAGTTGTTAACTCTGTATTCAGGAAGGCATGAGGATGGACATTCCCAAATCCAACTCATACTTTGAATTTATTATTCTGTACCATCTTGACAACCATAATGGGTTTTCCTGAGATGCGACTTTGTTTTCTGAAAGGGAAATACTTCAAAATATCCAATATGAGAGTTATTAACTCTGCATAAAATGGAACTAACAGTACAGAGCATAAAAAATAAAAATAGCAATAATGAGAATATTAAATTCTGCTTGAGAGGTGATGTAATACAATGAAAATTTTAATTGTGTAATATTTTTAAATGTTGCATGCTATTTATTATTACTGTTATCCACAGTTATTGGGAAGAACAACAGTGCAAATGACCAAAACTATTTCATTTGAACTTTAGTATTGTAGAAATTTGCATTCAGCAATGAATTTTTTTCCCTCTAGCAAAATCTGCCATTGTTTTCAATTTTTGTTACATATTCAGAACTGTGTTCCATAAAAACTATTCGTTCAAGTAAATATATCAAATCAACACTATATTCCCCAGTTTTCGACTGTCCTGAGAATCCCAGTATATTTTGATCCCTGCCTGCAAGGTTACAAGGCAGCCAGACATACCGAGATTAGCATTTCTGACACAGCACAGAAGTCTTCGGATATGGTGAAGCAAAACTTCTGGTCTACACCTTGGTGCAATAAGCTTCCCTTAAGAGGTAATGCTTAGGAATAATTTTGAGCAATTAGTAAAGTTCAGTTAAGTAGGAGAAGAGAGAGCCAGACTCACTCTGGGCAGAAGAGCAAATGGGAAAATATTAACAGTTTATTAATTGCATAATTTTTCTCAGAAACCAAGAATACATGTTGAATATCTTTTCTGGCTTCTTCAAAATCCAAAGCAGTAATAAAGATTCAAATGTGAACAGTTTGTTAGTGAGCAAGTCCAGGAAGCAATGTAGGTGGGAGATGAATCCAGGAAAGAGAAGGACACAACCTATGAAATGCATTAAATCAAGCTTGCCTGTCACCACTGAGGGTACACATAACTTCACCACACTGAAGGATTCTGGAAATTGATGGAGAATATAACCTCCAGAGTCATTTAATCCAGAGATAAAGGAATTGGAGTATATATTTATGTACCATTTTTTTCACTCATCAGGTGAGAACTGCCGGAGTAAAAGACCTCAGGCAGTTGGAAGTCAGTCTTGCTAAATTGGTAAGATCTGGGTTGGTAATGGGAGGTAGAAGCCTTGTTATAAAAGCTCAGAATGATTTTGGCCTAGTTAGCAATCTGCAGTGCCAGGCCATACTGAGGAAGGAACAATGAGACTTTTTATGTTAAATGAAAGGTCTTTAGATTTATTCTGACTATTATGGGGACTCTTAAAATATGTTGTGAAAGAGGTGATGTTGCTAAGCCTATTCCCACTCTCTAGCAGAGGCAGATATAATTCAAAAGATGCTGTTCTTCTGATAAAAATGCTGATCTGAGCTCAGCAGAAGGAAATGAAGGTGTCAAAGGAGATTTCAAGGTTCTGTCTTGGAAAACTTAATGAAAGTAGGTATTACCTTTTACCTGGATTGAGAATTCAAGAGAAGGAGACAGGATTTTTGAGGAGAAAGTTGATATTAGTATATTTGGAAATTTGACCTGAAATCTGCTAAATAAATCTAGAAACCAAGAGACACTTCTGAGCTGGAGACACTATTTTGAAAATTCAGTATATAAATGACCCTTGAAGTGAAGTGTTCCATGAGGGAGAAGACCAGTAAGCACGTATACAGGACAGAAGTATCTCAAAATGCCACAGGAAATATAAGTCTCCAAGGAAAGCCAGTGAAAGCTCTGACCAGGGATCTTAAACACAAAGGATAAGCTGATATTTAGTAGGTGAATAAAGGCCAAAGGTGGAACATTCCTGGCAGAAGGATGACTTTTGTGTGTACAAAATATGAAAGGAGAAAGAATGCTATGGGAAGCTAAGTTAAGTAGAAAGAAACATATATTCAGAAAGGCTCTCAGGGAGATGAGTGCAAAAAATAATAGAGACATCAGAATTGAGACTGGAGGCAATCTGAAGAGAACCTCACCTCAGGATGGAGACACAGAAGCCAGGCCTGCAAGATAAATAGCAACCTGAGATTCCACTGTAATCAGCACCCTTGGTCCAGTGGGCCTAGACAGGCAGCAGGCACACTGACGGGTGGCCAGAACATCCAGACCCGGTATCCCTTCCCTTCCCCAAATGCCTTTGATTTCTTTCCATGTGCCCTCGCTATGTGATTCACTTCCCTACTGGGTCAGTATTAGATAAGCAGCTATACTTAGAACTCCATAGGTTCACTGTGGTTCGACACATGTTGTACCCACACTATGACTTTACTGTATAAATTCCTGACAAAGGGCTTCAGTTGCAGCTCATTCAGAATTACTGCTATCTCTTGGGAACTTTTTTTAAATGGACTTTTCCTACTCTTAACTTCCTTTGTCCCTTGAAACTCATTTTTTAGTATATGGGGGACAAAAACTCTTACAGCACATCTGGAGTTATATTTCTCCTATATCACTATTAATGTAAGGCAACTTTAAAATTTATTTCTTTGAGGAAAATTACTCCTTGAGAGTGAATAGGAGCTCTCTGAATTCCAGAAACATCTTCATACCTAGTATCTAGCTCATATTTGATGTTCAATGATAGCTGAAATGAGGGGTTCAAGAATATAATAAAATGTGACTCAGTTTCAGAGAGATTAATATGTAGTTAAAGGGAGAAAAACTAGTGATCAAATAATTTATTCACCAATAACTGTGTGGTCAAATATTACCCATATTACATGCTAGCTTCTACACCTAATCTTTTAAGGCAAGACTTACAAGAATGCCTTGCAGATGAAAGTAACCTTTATCATACCGCCTTTCATTAATGGAAACAGGTAATGTAAATTCCAAGGTACGCTATCTCAGACTTCCTATTCCTTTAAACCAGCTCCTCCCTATTGAGTCCTCACTAGAGATATTCTATTACAAACTTACACTGTCTAAACCATCCCACGTACACTTTGCCTATTTGTTGCCCCGACTTCCAAAGTGTGCTTTTTGTTGAATGGTTCTAAAGACTTTTTTGCATTGTGGTGACTTGTTATTAACTTCACACAAACTCTTCTTCTCACAGCACTGCCACTTCTCCCCGGAGAGCTACCTGGGTATATTTCTGTTCATTCTGGAGTTTCCAGCAATTTACTTTCTCCCTCAGCCAAAATCTGAGCACATGACCCGCTGGAGAAGCTGTTGCTTTCAGAATGTGATTTGAAATTGAAATAAAGTTATACAGGATTGAAATTCCCTTCTTATGGTATTTGAATCTATTCCACTTCTTGCCTTTTCCTAACACTGATTTTTCAGATTCATGTTAGATTTATGGCCCCTCCTGCATCTTGCTTTAGCTTAATTAATCTCAGATTTCTTACTTCTAATCAAATAATTCTAATGACATTTAGTTTTGAAATTCTATGAAATTACTTAAGAAGAAGAGAAAGTAGAAAAAAACACAGAAGGGCTGGAGTGTGACTCAGTGCTGGACCGGCTGCTCAGTACACGCGAGGCCAGTGGAAAGGTATATTAACACTGGGTATATTTTGTCAAAGATTAGCTGTACACTTTTTAATTAACTAAAGGGAACTGCCCAGGCTTTCAGATTTAATGAACACAGTGAAGTAATCACTTCATAGGAGGGTTTTAATGTACATCTAGCACTGTTCCCAGAGATTCTGATTTAGCCTGGAAATCTGGAAAATTTACAAGTTTCCCAAACGATTCTCAGTATATGCTTTAGAAAATACTGATTTCAGTTCTGCTGTATCAAAAGCCAATTAATCAGATTTGTGAGCCGATCCTAACCTGCCCTTCCCCTGTTATTCAGCTAAGATGTGCTAAACTTCCAGTGTATCTGTTCTGTAAAATTGCTTTTCAATGGTAATGATGATTTGTTAAGTGAATTAGAAGATATATTTATGTACAAGAAAATAACAAAAGCCACTTTTGACTCTTTACCTTACTGAGAAGTGGTCACTGAGATTGTATAATTAATAGCCTTAGAAAATGAAAATTACCAACTTCATTTTAAAAATCTAATTTTTGTAATTTACATAAAAGCAGTTTTCATGTGTGAGTTTAATTTTATTCTCTATAGGTCTTTTGTGTATACATATTTTCATCCCAGATACTGCCATCTGTACAAGAAGGTCTTCATCCTAAAGAAGAGCGCATAATGACAATATGTCCCTGCAAAGTGAAGTGGGGAGTGACCAACATATTAATATGTAACAGAACCAACTCTGAGCATGTGGTTATATATATATTCTATAATTCACACAAACATTTGAAAAATAAGTTTACTTTTTCAAAGGTCACAAATAAAACAAAAAAAATGATCCCCTATAAAATTACCTAAGCATTCTTACATAAGAAAATTTTCCACTAAGTGTTTACTTCTTCTTTAATGTGGCTAATGCTTTTTCACATAGCTCTTTATATAAAAACTGTAAGACAAATAAATTCCAGGAAACACCAAGGACTTTGGCTTGTGTACAATACTTTGGTTAAACAACTATTTTGCCTGAAATTTTTAATAAAATTTTTCAATCAATCACTTTTATTCTGGAAACAATTATTTTCAAATTTTTAATCCTATTCAATGTGACTCAACAGTCATTTGTTGAATACAAAGATGTTCCTGTTTCTCCTAAGCTGTGGGCAATGTTCAAGAAACTGTGTAAAGGGGGAGATTTTATAATTGAACCATAAAAGTAATGTCAAGAAGTTACTTTTAAAAGTGAGAATGAAGATATCTATGGAAATACCATCTGAAGATGTAAGAACTGGCTGCAGAATAGGTTTGAGCACCTGAGACTCACAGGGTCTGAGCGTATGGAGCAGGGGCTACTCTCTGCCTTCTTCCTGCTCTCCCACAAGGTTACAGCTGGGAGGAGAATGAGCTGGGAAAACCAGGATTTGAAGCCCTAGGTTAGTATTTATAAGTTAGTTATGGTCTTGGAAAAGGAATTTTCATCATGTATGCAAAAGTTCACTGAGAAAAAAAATCAAAGACAAAATGATTTTAAAAACACAGAACCTTTTACTAGAACTTCAGGCTTTATTTTTAAAAGCTATTTTCTGCTTGGCAGCTGGTGCATGTGACAATCACAAGAAAGCATGTGTGTTGTAACATTCACCAAATATCTCCTTTCTTCAGCAGACACAGGCTAAGATAAAGGGGAATTAGCTTCCTCTGTAGTTTTTCTTCCCCCACAATCTTAGTTGTCTGATAAATAAGCACAGATTTTAATCAACAGAGCTAGTTACTATTTCTTCTTTCATTATTTTTACTTCACATCAGTGTGAATCAATAGTTGCTTTTTTCTTTTGTTTTCTTTTTCTTTCTAAAACAATTTTTTTTGAGACTGAGTCCTGCTTTGTAGTTCAGGCTAGGCTTGAACTCACTATGTAGTCCAGGTGGGCCTTGAACTCACAGGAATCCTCCTGTCTCTGCCTCCCAACTGCTAGGATAACAAGTGTGTGCCACCATGCCCAGCACTGTGGTACGTGGTACCAGGAATTGAACTTGGGACCTTGTGCTTGGGAGGCAGGCACTAGGACCACTGAGCTAAATCCTCAGCCCCTTATTTTTACTATGTATTTAATTGATATAAAATTGTACTTATTTGAGGGTACCCTGGGATATTCAAGTACATTTATGCATTAGAATGTTAAAATAGGGTAAACATATCTATTACTTTGGATGTTTGACATTTCTTTGTAGTGAAAACAAACATTCAAAATCCTTCCAGGTGTTTCTGAAATATATACCATATTATCATTACCTATGTCATCTCACAGAGGGGTATAAAGCAGAATTTGTTTCCCATCTAACTGTGACCTTTCTGATCACCTCTTCCCCAAACTTCTCCTTCATTAAACTCCTAACCACTGACCATAACCACTGACCATTATTTTCTTGTTGTTATGGTTTATATCTACATGTCTCCCAAGGTCCCATGAGCCCATAGGCAGGGCTTTCAAAAAGCAACTGAATCTTGGGTGTGTGATACTGCATTACAGGTGTGTAGTGCTGGATTAGTCCACTGGTTGGCTAAGGGGAATACCCATCCTGGTGTGGGTGGCACCAATCAAAAGGCCTGAAGGAAAAAAAAGGAAAGAAGACAAGCCAGACTGTCATGGACTGTTCCTTCTCTGCCATAGCCCTCTACCATGGGCCTCACCTTGGGGCCAGGCAACTATGGACTGAGACTTCTCCGAACTGTGAGGTAAAATAAACCTTTCCTTCTTTAACTTATGAGTGTCAGATATTTTGCCCCAACAACAAGAATGTAGCTAAGACTATGCTCAACTTCTGAGAGATCAAGTTTTTTTTTTTTTTTTTTTACATTCTACATATGAGCAAGACTGTGTAGTGTTTGTCTGTCAATGTTTGGCTTATTAGTCACTTAAGATAATACCCTTCTGTTCCATCCATGTCACAAAAGACAGTATGTCACTCATTTTAATGGCTGAATAATATTTACTGGGTATTTGTACATGTCTCTTTACCCATTTTTTTCAGTTGATAGACACAAGGTTGTTTCTATCCCTTGGCTACTGAAAATAGTACAAATAGTGCTGAAATAGACTGCTGGATCACATCATAGTTCTCTTTAATGTTTTAAGTGTTCATTCTGTTTTCCGTGATGACTGTGCTAATTCATATGTCCAGGGGTTCCTTTTTCTTTACCAGCATTTGTTACCTTTTTTCTCTTGGGTAATATACATTTTAACTGGAATAAAGTGATGACTCATTCTGCTTTTATTTGTCTTGATAACTGATGATGTTTAGCATTTTTCATATACTTAGATTATTTGTTGTGCAGTTGAGTTGAGCTCCTTGTGTATTCTGGTATTAACTACTGGTCAGATATACAGTTTGCAAATTTTCTCCCATTCTTTAGGTTATTTTTCGATTCTGCTATTACTTCTTTGTGATACAAAGTCTTTCCAGTTTGGTGTGTTTGTCTATTTTTACCTTAACAACAGCTGACTGGATATCTTCATAATGCCAGTTTTCTATCAGCTTCTGAAAAGGATGCAAAATATGAGTATTATAGTCCCTGACCCCTAAGGACAAATCTTCCTCAAAGGTAAAATGGACAAGAAGTAACTGAAATACTGTAAGGTGACAAGTGAAGTTACTAAGGGTAGTGCATTTGTCTAAGCATGGAAATGTTATGTAAAGGTACTTGTTTTTAATAGTCAGGACAATGAAGGATGCATCTTAAGACAGCCAGAGGAGCCCTCTGTAGATTAGAATGTTCATGCTATTAATGAATGATTGTCTGTCTCAGTGAGATGCAGGCTCTTCCCTAAAGCAGAACAATTAAATTTGAAAGGAAAGTCTAAAGTGGAATTGAGTTATCGAGAAGTCATTTATTCCCTCCCAGTTGAAGACTAAGATAAATAACCTTCCTTCTGGACTTTGTCTATGTTTCTGCAAGGTTAATAACACCTGCCTTTCTTTTAGAAGCTATTCTTTAGTTTTTTAGTTACTACAACAAAAATGTGTGTGTTCATGAATTAACTGCATTTGTGGTTGTGCAAAACTGTTCAGCTCCTGTGTAAAATGTGATAGAGCCTTGACATAAATGTTTCATGTTGGACATGGCCACTGTTGAGGTGAGCTGCTTGAGGTGAGCAATTTTTAAAGCCAAGAGCCCAATTTAAACCATTCCATAAGCAAGCAAATAGATGATTTTTTAGCAAGTAAAAAGTCTGTAGACATTTACTACATAAAAAGGAGTGGGGACAAACATTTGAAGACTAAATAGTAGTAAAGATAACAGAATTTTGCTTTTCTAAAAACAAGTAATTAAGTTATCTAGAAACAAGTTGTAATGAGTTGATGAGACAGAATTGGTTAGACTAATAAGCTCACTTAATTTGTAGAATCATGTCTCCTTTTGTTCTGCGCCATTTTCCATTATATGCAGTATGAGTAAGATGGATTCTACATAGCAGATTGGAATGTAACTGTCCTTATGAAGACTTTATAAAGCTATTGAAAGACATGAGTACCCATCATATCCCCAGCACTTTTCTAGTATCTGAGAATTTATCTAGAATTTTACAGGATTTCCAGCAAAGAGGCACTTCTACATGATAGCACAACTCAAGCTCTCAAGAAACTGGAAAGCGGGTCAGGGATATAGCTCAGTGGTTCTGGCCCTGTCTTGCAAGTGCAAGGACCCGGGTTTGATCCTCGGTAACCACATACAATACTGGGCATGGAGACTCACGCCCAGCAGCAACCAGTACCACATACCACAGTGCCGGGCGTGGTGGCTCATGCCTGTCATCCCAGCACTCAGGAGGCAGAGGCAGGAGGATGCTGTGATGTGAGTTTGAGGCTGAGCTCAGGGTCAGCCTGAACTACAAAGCAAGACCCTGTCTCAAAAAACCTAAAAACAAAATAAAACAGAAACTGGAAAGTCTCATCCCAGGACTCGTGACACTCTTCCCCACTCTCTGTTCCCAAACTGCAGCCACCACCCACTTGCACGTGCGCACTTCAAATAACCAGCCTTTGACTGGTGCCTTGTTATGCTCAGTGTGAAGCCCCGTGTGTGGCTGGGAATACAACAAAAATGATGATGTCCTGAACAGGGGACTCTCACTCTGTCACTTTCTCTCTTTTTCCCTCTCTCTTTTGTGACTTCAGGAAATCAAACAATTTCTTTCATATCTTATTAAATTCCTGCACCAAAGTAAAATACATCAAGAACAGTGCCAATATTTTCGCTGACATTTTAAAGAATAAATTACCATATCAGAGCCAGACTTTCTCATAAAATATCTCTCACCCCTAAATGAACTGGATGTGGAAATATCAGAACTATTCAACAGATGAAGGGATAAAGTCACTTTATTCAACCTAACTGTACTTCCCACATTCACACTGTGCAACATAGAAAATCACAGTATGTCTGTGACTCCAGGGGGAAGTGAACATTCTTGAAGGTGGACTGCCTGGAGCCATAGATGCCCCAGGTTCAAGAACACTACTATTGGGCCGGGGAGTTAGCTCAGTGGTTCCGGCGCCTGTCTTGCAAGCGCAAGGGCCCGGTTCGATTCCCCGGTAACCACATAATAATACTGGGTGTGGAGACTCACACCCAGCAGCAACCAGTACCACATACCACAGTGCCGGGCATGGTGGCTCACGCCTGTAATCCCAGCACTCGGGAGGCAGAGGCAGGAGGATTGCTGTGATGAGTTGGAGGCTGAGCTCAGGGCAAGCCTGAACCACAAAGCGAGACCCTGTCTCAAAAAATCTAAAAAAAAAAAAAAAAAAAAGAACACTACTATTGGGCTGGGGATTTACCTGAGTTGTTCCAGCACCTGCTTTGTAAGCACAAGGGCCTACGTTCAATCCTCAGTACCACACACAAAAATGCCACCAATAATCAGTTCCACACACCATAGTCCTGGACTTGGTGCCTCACGCTTGTAACCCCAGCACTCAGGAGACAGAGGTAGGAGGATTGCTGAGTTCAAGGCTGACTTCCGTGCCAGTCTGAATTACAAACAGAGTCCCTGACTCCAAAAAAAAAAAAAGAACACTGCTATCTCAGCATACCTGTCATCTGTTCTTACATATCTTGAAGGAAAGTCTGACCAAGAATTGGATGGTAATTTCATACTCAGAAATGACTCAAATGTTTTTTCTAGCCACCATCCCCTTTAACAGTTTCAGTGAAACTCAGATATGTCTTTAGCATTTAGGTAAACAATTTGAAATGACTGTGGGATGAGTCTTTTTATACTGTTGGGAGAGCACATGCAGAATAAATAGAAAAATCATTGAAGAAAAAATTCAACAAGGATCTATCAAATGAACCTTCTTTATTTTATAAACATGGAAAATAGGCCTGAAGTTCATACAGAAGTGTTTAGTGGCAGGAAGTTGTCAAAATAGATAAGGTGTGATTTCTTCACTTCTACTCTGGGTGCCCTGCACTATACCAGTAGTTCTCAGGGGAGGTTCCCAGGCCGACAAAATCATCCAACGGAGAATTTAGAGATGCTACTTTCGAGGTGCTGCCTCTGACCTACTGAGTCAGCAGACATAGAGCCCCAGCAAGCTGTGTTATAAGGAGTTCTCCGAGCCACTGCAGCAGCCATACCAGGCAGGAGAGACTGATCTAGACCAGGACTGTAATCTGGACAAGGAGGAAGCCATGCTCCAGGCTGCAGCCTTTGTGAGGAGAAGGATTGTGTTCTCTGACTGGAGGAATAAACATCTGGGCAGAGTTAACAGGAGAACAGAGTTTGTGCTTGGGAGTTAAGTGGAAACTACAATTCTCTGACTACATTCATTCCTGTTGTGGCCTAGGTCTGTGTGCCTTCTTAACTACCTTAGTGAAACTTTCAACTTACGCATTCATAACCTTAAAGGAATATCTAATTTCATAGTGAAAGTTAGTAGAAGAAAATTATTTTAGTTTTCAAACTGTCATTTGTTGTTTTTGTGCAAAATACATCTACTTTTAAAAATCACAAATATAGTTTATAGTTTATATAATGTATAAACTATATAGTTTTAAATACAGAGTTTATAGACTTTGTGGACAATTAAGAGGTAAAGAGTAAAAACAGTTCTTGGAGATGATCATTCCCATTAAGTTTCTTTTCCCTGAAAAACATTGTTTTGTTTTCCATATGACTCATTACCAAATTTCTGTTCCTTACTCTGCAGGAATTTCTAAGGTCTTACTCTGTAGAACAGGCTATCAAATAACAAAAGTAGGAAAGAAAAATGCACAGCTTATAATTTAATACAAGAAGAGCTCTCTAAAAGGAACTACACAAGTAGAAAATTCTCTTTCATGATTGAAAAATTCATGTTAAGCTTAGCAATATTAATAGCATTAAAATACTTTTAAGTTACATCCTCAGGACATCCATGCACAATAGCAGCTATGAAAACTGTTGTTATTAAACTCAGTTAGTACAAAGATCTTACTAACTGCTCCTGAAAGAAAAGAATACACTAAATATTATTCATTTCCTTTTATCCCTCTCTATCCTTTCTCATCTTTTTGGATACTGCCTTTTAAATTCTTCATTAAATATTTACTCAATAAATATTATCAACCACTGGAAATAAAGCTCCTTGAACCCACTGAAGCCAAAATATTTGAAACAATTATCAAGGCCATGTACTCAATTTGTCAGAAGATTACTGCTCATATTAGTGGCCAGTTCAGCAATAAAAGTACAAGTACATGAGGATCAGAATTATGTTAGGTGATATTTCTGTGGAAGAAAATGAAGACCTTGCAGGGAAAAAAGTACGTTATTATGTAAGAATTTTTATTCTGGGTTTTGTGTCTTTTCTTTGTGAAATACTTATTTTTAGCTGTGAAGATATAATTAAAAACTTGGAAATTTTAAGCTCCCAACACAAGGGAAAGGAATGGTACTTGCTTTCTAACTTTCCGGATCGTTTACAGTAATGTTGTGCTGAGGTCTTGGAAAAGTTTGCCTGACAGACAACTGTAAAGCTTCAGGCCTGTGCCAAGGTAGTGACAGTGTGGTGACTGAGACAGTTCTGAGGACTTCATTTGCAGCTCAAGTAGTCTTTTATATACACTGAAACCACATTCATAAAATGTCCCTCAGAAAATAATGTCTCTCATCCTAAGAGCAGGGTACAAACCAGAGAGTACTGATCCACACCAGCCACCCGCACATGCCTGGAATCCCACACTAGAAGGCTGAGGAAGGAGGATTTCCTTTTCAGTCTAGGAAATTTGGTGATTTAGTAAGAACCTGTTTCAAAATAAAAAATTAGTAAGTAAAGAAAAACATGGAAATTCCTCAAAAAGCTAGGATTGGAGGTCACATTTGACCCGGCCATCACTCTGTTAGGTATATACACAAAGGAATTAAAAGATTCATATCACAGTGACATTTGTGCATCCATGTTTATAGCAGCTCAGTTTGTGATTGCTAAATTTTGGAAGCAACCCAAATGTCCATCAACAGGAGACTGGATAAAGAAGATGTGGTTCTTTTATAGAACAGAGTATTACTCTACCATTAAAAATGACAAGACTGAGTCATTCATACTCAAATAGATGTACCTTGAAGATGTCCTCATAAGTGAAATAAATAGGTCACAGATGTATAAATATCGTATTTCTTCTCTGGTATGAGAAAATGAAGTTGTAAATGAGTTGTATATGTATACGTGATATTGTGAAATAGAAAATATTTAAAAGGAAAGTGGGTATAGGAGTAAATAACAAGGGTAAAAAGAATGTGACAGTAATAAAAAAGACAACAAAGATTTTATATATATATATATATATATACACATATATGTGTATATATACATATACATATATATATACATATATATGTGTATATATATATACATATACATATATATGTATATATATATATATAGAGAGAGAGAGAGAGAGAGAGAGAAAGAGAGAGAGAGAGAGGGTGGAAGGTTGCAGGGCAGGGGAAAGGGGAAAAAATGAGAATCAAGTCATGTCATGTTCTGGTACAAACTCTCAGTGTTCAATGCGACAATGATGTGTATTCATAATGTACCAATAAAGATTTAATTTGTTTTAAAAAAAGAGATCTGGGGATGTAGCTCATGGCAAAGGCCTTGGATTCAGTCTCCATTATCACACACAGAGAAAAGATGACTACTATTGTTTTCTATTCTACGAGGTAAAGATCATGAGTGGCTGAGAAAGTGAGCTGTTAATATACTATTAATAAAATAATTACATTGTGAGAGTTGATCCAGGTTACATGGATTAAAGGAAAAGTCTAACTGTGTGAAAAGAATAAAAATACTGAAAAATACATCTCTGTCTGTAATGGTCTGCAGTGCCCTCTCTCCCCTCTGATGAAACCACACCACAAGAGTCTTGCTTTTCTGGTATAGCCACTCAGGGACTGGCAGTTTAAATACATTCATATCATAAAATCCATTATATTTCTCCACGAAAGCCTGAGGATCGTGTGCATATTGTTATAAACAATATTAAAGGAAAGAAAATTCATTTTAATAATTTATCTTCCACTATAACTTCTTAGCATGGTTTTCACGTAGCTAATAGAAACAGACACTTTCTAATGCAATCAGCCAATTATTTTCATGACAGCAGCCGGCCTCCTCCTCCGTTATTTCTCTTTCTTCTACCTGTATTTCTCCTTAATGTTTCTGCAGGCATGCTGGAAAACGATCAAACACCCAGTTAATGGTTTCAGAGGCTGATAATTCCATTTTGTCATCCTTAGGAGAAAAGCGGAGAGAGGAAAAGAGCCCGTATTTGCAGTGAGTCTCACCCTGTAGAGTTACAGTTTCCCCCTGCATTGTTGAGTGCTGGGATCCCCAGAAGTAGTGGGCACCGTCCTCCTCTCACACCTGTGAGCCTGAGGCCCACAGAACTAACTCACCCGGAAGCCTACAGCTGTAAGAGGACAGAAATCATATATTTGCACTTCGCTCTGTGAAAATCCAAAGTTCACACTTTTTTGTAAACTAAATAAAAAAACTGAATTCTTATCTTATCTTATCGTGAAAAACTGATTCTTATCTTTTTGTAATGATTAATATTTTCAAAGCGCTTTGCGGTACACCATCCCACTTTAAAGCAGCTGAGTAGTAGGCTGGTGGGGCCGTTGTGAGATAAGTGTGATAAATGATGTCAAGCAACTGTCAACCAATGAATCCTTGGGAGGGGCTGCACAAGGCAGGTAGTGAGGTCGTCACTAGTGCCTCTTGATAGAATCCCTCTGCAATATGGCCCTGTGCATGCAAGACTTACTTTACCTGTGACCCCACAGTCCTTGTCAGGAGGAGCCCAGGCAGGCAGGAGCGAGGGAAGCAGGTGTGAGACAGGCCTGGTCCTTCTCAGACAGAATGGAGAGCTCTCTTTTGGTTCGACATTCTCTAGCCATTCTTCATTTCTGCCTCGCCTAACTTGATGCTCCTTCTCCTGAGCTTCGGTCTTCTCTCCCAGCCACTCCTAAAGGCCCGCTTTTTCAGGCCTTAAGAAGCCAAGAGGCGACCTCTGAAGGGTGACCTGCTTGCTTAATAGAGGGAGACAGCAGTGATCAAGAGCTGGGAGATTCCGGTCTAACTTCCGGCCGCAGTTCCGCTCTCCGGATAGTAGACTGCAACAGGCGTGAAAAGTGTTCGGTATCAGTGACTCACAGAAAGACAGGAAATCTCCAGCAGGCCCGCCCTTCCTTCCTGCCCTCGGAAGAACTGAGCTGCAGAACCAACCGCAGGCACGACCAGCTGTGAGGCTTGCTGAGGGGCTGAGAGTCAGACGCAGCGGTGGAAGTGACTTAAAAGCACAGAGCCCTGTGCAGGGCAAAGGAGCTCTAGTTGAGCTTTCTCTTGCGTTTTTACTCCGTGTCTTCTCAGGCGTATGCTCACTTTTGTATCACTTATGAAAGGGAAAATAGTGGGCTGGATATAATGTAATTCAGTGGTCCTCATCCACGTCTTGTTTAAAAAGACAATAACCATGAGTCATCTGTAGGAAAAATGATGCACCTTGAGATAATAACGTTAAGTGAAATAAATCAGACACGCAGCTTAAAAATCACATGGTTCTCTTATGTGAGAAACCCAAAATAAATTAAAGAGCAGCATAAAAGATCAATAATAGGAAACCAGAAGATAGCTCTTGCAAAAGAAAAGGGGATAAAGACATTGAGAAAAGGGAGAGGAGAAGAAAAGGACAAAAAGAATTAAGATATATTTTGTACATGTACCAATTCACCTCCCCAGGATGAATGTAATCGTTATATACTATAAACATAAACTAAATAAAAATTAAATTTTTAAAAAGTGCAAGATATATTACAGCCTTTCTAATACACCTTGTTGTCTCCTGTCTTTCAATATAGTGACAAAATCCCTTTTTAAAATGTCACTCCTCCTTGTTAGCTTCCCAGTGTGAACTTGCAAGACCTGTTGTATTCACAGTTCTATCATCTTCCTCAAAGCACCTGTGGGACACCTGCTAAAGGCTTGGATTCTAGTGCAAAAAAAAAAAAGCTAAGAAACATAGGATAGTTGGAAGGAAGCAGAAACAGAGGAAGGGAAAAAGACAAAGAGAAAAAGGAGAGAGGAAGGGGAGAGGGACAGAAAGAGAGAGAGAAGGAAGACACTAGAATATCCTGGTTGAGTTATGCAAGGTCTGTCGGTACTTTATCCAGTGTTAGGAATCCAGTCACTGAAGCTAAGCTCTCAAAGAGAAAAAGGAATGATGCAGGGAGTGGGAAACACCTTTTGGCCGCAGGAAGCACTTGTTCAAAGGAGCAAAGCAAAGAGTGCAAGTTAGAGTTACCTGAGAACTGAAAGGAGTCAGAATGATTAAGACATGGTCAGTCACTTTATAAAGCCAGTAAGAATTTAAATGGAAAACTTAAAGCAGAGGATAAATACTGTGTAGTCTATTTAATTAGGTCATTCTGGCTCTTCACTGCTAATCAAATTTTAGGAATTCAAGTAAGAAGATGAGCCATGATACTAGCACATGAGGGAAACCAAACTGGCTTCTCTGGTTTGTGTGCACATATTTAGTAACTATTCAATATTAACACATAATTTTTAAAGAAATGGATTTATGGGGCTGGGGATATACTCAATATTAGAGACCTAACCTAGCATACATGAGCCCTTAAATTCTTGTCTCCAGCACTGCAGAAACCAAAACAGAATCCCAAAAGATTTGTGCTGTTTCTTTTCTGTTGTACTTAGATAGTACCATCTGTGAACACAGGCATTACACAAGGAACATTTTCTGCACAGATAAAAGAACAAATGAATAAAACAAGACTCCTGTTCTCAGAGGGCTTAAAGTCTCTACAGAGGGCACACAACCATTCAAATGCTACTACACAGTAGAGAGACAAAGCACATTACCAAACCTGTTATTCTGAATTACAGCATTAAAGTCTGATGTTTTTAGCACAGTGTGATGTTGTAACAGGTGGCAGGAGATTGGCAGAGAGCTCAGTGAAATGGCTTCTGGTTTCTGCCTCTGATGTTTCTCACCTTCTGAAAATGCCTCTCAGAGTGCACAGCCTCAGAGTTCTGGGTCAAGACGAAACTCAATGGCCCATTAAATAAAAAGTAAACAAGGGTGCCAAATTGCTTTGGATTGTTCAAATTACAGCACAATTCTGACACCAGCACAACATACTCACGTCCCCTGCGTTTTGTCCTGAAGTTACAACAAAGTCATTCACAGGGAAAAGTGGACTTTGTTTCAGGTATTTCCTTCCCCCTTTTCTGTTCTCTTCTCTCATTGGGGGTTCCTCTTCCTCTTCTCAAATATCCACAAACCTTAAATGGAAACATGATAATTTGGGTCCCTCCCCACCTTCCTCAGCTAGCTACGTGCATTGCTAGCCTTTCATGTCAGAACATCACAGCATTTTCCCTTTACAACAATTATTTGATGTATCTCACAATTTTGGGTGTTACTAGGTTCCTGCTTCTGGATCAGGCCAGCTCACTGGGGGCTGTTAAATCTAAAGTGGCCTTCTCATGCCTGCCCTCTAGCTCAGGAAGGTGGAGTACTCAAGGGTTTTCTTCACATAGTCTCTCTCCTTCTAATAAGCTAGTTCACAAGGTGGCAAGAAGGTGCCCAGAAATAAAAGAAGGCAAAGGACAAGCTCTTGTCAAGCCTCAGCTCACATTTTCTAATGCCCCTTTGAACAAAGCAAGTTGCATGGTCACATCCAGGATTGAAGCACAAAGAAACTCAAATTTTTCGTGAGAAACATGGCAAAAATCCTACTGCAAAGGAATATTAGTAATTAGCAATAATTTTGTTATCTACAACACTTTTTAAAGAAGTTTCATAAATTTAGTTCATATAAAAGTGATAATATTTTTTTTCTCTGTTAAATTTTTATTTTTATTAGTGCATATTTGCAGTTCATAATGATCACATTCATCGTGGGGCATTTGTGCCTGTCCATAATACATCTTAATTCTTTTACTTCTCCTTATCTCTCATCCCTCTCTCTATCTTCCCTTCATTTCTTGGAACCATTCTTATTAGCAAAAGACCTCTCTGTTTCCTATTATCTCTTATTTTTCTCATCAGTTATTTATGTTTCAGATATCTGCTGTAAAACAGGTAATATTTAAGTTTCTGTGTCTAATTAACTTCTCTTAATATTATTGTCTTCAAAATCCATCCATATTAAGCTAATAAAGAGGCTAACAAGATAATCAGCTCTTAAGTATGACAAATCTCTCACCTCAAGCGTAATTAACGCCAAGGTCAGACCTGCTGGACATACCACACAGGAACAACCATGATTCCTCAGTTTCTATAGCCTGCCCTAGAAGCAGCCATCACTCTGAACACTTCCGCACTTTTCTCTCCTTCCTCCCCTTTATAAAGATACATTAATGTGTTCTTGAGAAGCATAATTTGACTCACAAAACAATGCTGTCAATCCCACTATTGCAGGAAATATCAGTACATAGCCATTCAATGAATATTGGCTGCATTATTAATGTGTGTAATACAAGTGTAATGAGAGAGAGGGGCGGAGAACAAATATGCATGAACACCAGCCCTGTTCTGGATGCTCCCTGTAGAATCTGGAGGCATTATGGGAGAGTGAAGCTGACAGAGGCTTCAAAGTCAGAGGACTACACTTCCTGTGTAATCTAAGATGAATTCGTTAACATCCTCCTCCATGGGGCTTGATGTTTTTGGTACAGGGTTATTGTAAAAATTAAATCCAATGATATATATCATACCTAGAAGAATATATGATTCATTTTAGACATCAGTAATCAACAGAGAGCAAGAATCTAGCCTAGGTTGGCATACAAATTCCACTTGCCTCTCCCTCTTCCTCCTGTGCTACTGCTGCTTTCCTTAACATCACTAGCCCACCCAATCAGAAAAATGAGCATGGGAATCAACAACGGTGTTGACTGCCATTTTTAGCAAGACAGGATTCCAGCTGAGGTGGTAGAAGATAGTTAGAGTAATAGGAAAGAAGGACCACAGAAGCCTTAGACTTCTAAAAGGATACTTCTGACCACTCATTGTCTGCCATCATGGTGCTACATAATTTCACAATATGACTAACCACTTATAACTAGATTTGTCCAACACACTATGTGAATTTAGCAATCTGAAATCATGAGTGTATTATTGTGAAATATTGCATTCAGAACACATGCCTTTCCCCATTGGCCTCTTCACTTCCCATTCTGTTGAAATGCCTGCTTAAAAATATAAGCAACTAACTTTGAACAGGTCTGTTTCATTTTAAAATGTGAGTAATTAGAGTATTTTTCTCATAGAGTTACTGTATGGATTAGCTAAGTTAGTACATGATGAACACTTAAAGCATTTCTTAGAATACTGCTCAATAAATGTTAAATTTTGCTGTTCAAAATAAAAAACAAATTAACAAACAAGAAGTTGCAATCATCCCTCAATATCCATGGGGGATTGTTTCCACGAATCCCTCAGGCACCAAAATTCTCAGGTGTCCAAGTCCCCTAAATGAGCTAGGACTCACTTATAACTTTTCCACCTTCTTCAGTACACTTGCAATCATCTCTAGATTGTTTATAATATCTAATCCAATGTAAATGGTAAGCTTTAGTTGCTTAAATGTTTTGGTTAGGGGAAAATGACAGAAAAGAAGTATGCATTTTCAGCACAGGTATAATTTTCCTAATATTTCCAATCTGTGTTTGATTGAGTCTCTAGATGTACAGCTCACAGATTCAGAGAGCAAATTACAGGGGGCCAGCGATATAGCTCAGTGGTTCCGGTGCCTGTCTTGCAAGCTCAGGGACCTGGGTTCGATCCCTGGTAACCACATAATAATACTGGGTGTGGAGACTCGCCCCAGCAGCAACCAGTACCATATACCACAGTGCAGGGCGTGGTGGCTCACGCCTGTAATCCCAGCACTCCGGAGGTAGAGGCAGGAGGATTGCTGTGATGTGAATTTGAGGCTGAGTTTAGGGCCAGCCTGAACCACAAAGCGAGACCCTGTCTCAAAACAAACAAACAAAAAAAGAGAGCAAATTACATGTAAATGAAAGCTGAAATTTCAAAGCTTAGAATTAGCAAGAATTCCACAAGATAGTAAGACAGAAAGCAGCAATATTGTTTTTTTTTTTAATTTTCTACAGTAAAGCTGTACAAATGCACCTTCACCACATTCTCTATGGCCATATTGGGTGCTAGTATATGACAAGTGACTCTATTTTTGTTGAATAAGTGAATGATTCAGCTTAAGTAAATCACCAAATGTCATAATAAAAAAAGGAATCCATATGTGGGCACCTTTTTTGAAAAGTTACTATGTAAAAGAAAAGATTCTTAAAAACTCTGAGAAATAAAGCAAGGTGGATGTAAAGAAATGAGAATCAGACTGGTATCACTCTTCTCCCTCAAATAATTTGGTCAATAGAACCAGTTGGAAATGTTTTAAAAATTCTGATGATAAATGCTTTTAAAGTGATATGAGTCCATCTAAATTATTTTTTATTTACAAGAGATACCTGCCATACAAATGGTTACAGATTTTCTTCTTACCATATTTACTTTCTGGAGAAGAAAAAAATTATCTGGTGATACACTGAGGCAAAAATAGGTAATCTCAGACAAAGAAGATGAGGGCAGCCAAGGAAAAAGTGAATTTGATCTAGAAATCCATGAAAAATATGTACTGGGTAAGAGCTATCCAGTAAGCTAAGAAACTGAAAGTTCAAATAGTAACAAGAAATAAGAAGATTCTGAAGAATAAGACTTCAAGTGAAATATTCCTGTAGAAAATATTATTCCCATTAAAAACTACATGATCTATTATAAGATGAAAACATTTTCATTTTGTACACAATAAAAACAAAGTTGATTATAAATTTCAAATATGTACAAAGATGAATAAAGAAATCCCAGTCTATATGTAAAACAAACTATGAAATTAGGTGATATTTATTAAACTGAAGAAAAGGATCAATTTGATCTAAAAACCTGAAATATTCCTCAGCTAGTATAAATTTATTAACATGGGATACACCATCTCCTTTATTGGACTAATTTTCAATTTTGTGTCTTAAGTAACAATATTTATAAAACTACAATAACATGAAATAGTTTTAGTTAAATCTTTAAATAACCTGTTAGCAAAGTATAATTAATCATTAAGAACTAAGCAAATCTGAGAAGATATGATTGACAGTATACAGTTGAAGGATGTAGATGGAACATACAGCAAAGCATATGGAGCATTAGTTTGCTCCTTTTATGTGACTGTAAGCTCAGACTCTCTTATGTAATTACGAATCCAAATTCTTGAAGCTGGTAGATAAAGAAATATTACTTAATGTATAAGGGTAAACTCTTGGTGTTTCAACTGTTTTGTAAAGAACGTTGGTTGAAGATATATACCCTGTGTATCTCACAGCAGTCTGGCTTGAAATTTCAAATAATATTAGAGGTAGCTAAAGAAATAAAAGCAGTTTAAAATATAAAATGGTATGCTTTATCATCAAAGTGTATAGCTTCCCTGGGAGACTGACCATTTGCTTATGTATCCTAGCGGCAAATCCTCAAAGCATGTGATCCATCCAGCTGTTTCATTAGCTTTCTCCTCTGTACAGCTCCTATGGAATCCACACAGAATTACGGGCCTTTAAAGTTCAAGGGGTTTTCCCTAATCCTAACCCTCATTTCACAGGTGAGAAAAACTACAGTCATGTTATGTCAAGGGACTTGATAGCGTCAAACAGCTTTTATCGACAAAGATGGTCTAGGAGTTCAGTATTCTACATCCTGAGACAATGGCTTTTTGCTACATGAGTAAATGTTATCTATATAACTTTGGAAAAAAGGTAGAACCTGCATACAACCAGAGAAAGTGTTGTGAGAAACATAAATAAGTGATTTCCCACATTGTATTAATTTATTTCACAACTGGCTAATATAGCTAGATTTTAAAATTAAATGGATGGTTTGATGTCTCTTGGTTTATTTCTCTTTTCCAAACAAATGGGGCAGTATCAATGGACTTTTTGTCACTATAATCAAGTAACTAGGGCAGCTAATATCATAGAGAAAAGGTTTGTCTCCTTGCAGTCTGGAAGGGCAGAATTCCAAGTGGTGTAGTGTAGGCTGGCAAAGGCCTCACAGTATATGGGAAAAGGGGGAGTGAGAAGGTTCACATGGAAAGGTAGGAAGGAAGGGGCAGCTTTTTCCTTTCAAAACAAACTTGTCTTCAGGCCAAGAAATACTTGTACCCTTTTCTAGGGGCTGACCTCCAGTTATCCCAGGACTTCCTCCTAGGCCCTACCTCTTATGATTCCCCCACTTTATCCCGTAGGGACCAGTCTCCAGTCAGTTGGATCCTTGGGGAATGCCAAACAATTTCCAAACTATAGAAAGGACTTCAATAAAAATAAGTTCACAGGTTGTTTCTGTGAGAGTAATTGATCATACCACTTGAGTAAGAAATACCCAACTAAATGGATCAGCATAGTTCTAGGTGTGGCTATTATTGAAGAGGGAAGACCCACCCTGGATGTGAATAGCAATAGGCTTGTCACCTGGATGGAATAAAAAGGAAACAGAAGAGGTTTTGTTTCCTTTTCTTTGGAGCAGCTCCAGTCTTCACCTTCACCCTGGACTTGGTCTCTTGGCTCCCAGTGCACTCTTCAGTGTCCAGCACGGACCCCTCGGCGTCCTCTGCGTGAGACACTATACTGGGCTCCAGGCCTTCACTAGAACCCTTAGGTCTGCAACATTTGGTAGCCCTTTTGCCTTCTCACACCTGACTCTGCACAGTTATCCCACAGAGTAAGGCTGGTAAGGTTTGGATTTCTCTTCATTTTTCACACAACCATTGTAAATCTACCTTATACATCCTATATGTATTGGGTGAGAGCTATCCAGTAAGCTAAGAAAATTGAAAGTTCAAATAGTAATAAGAAATCAGAAGATTCTGAACAATAAGACTTCAAGTGAAATATTCCTATACAAAATATTATTCCCATTAAAAACTGCATGATCTATTATAAAATGAAAAATATTTTCATTTCCTCACTTGCTAAAAAAAATTATCTTCTATAGAATTTCTCTCCAATATGGGACACCGTCTAGGATCACATAATGTATTTAGCTGTCATGTCTTTTTAGTGTCATTTAGTTTAGAGAAGTTCCAGAGCCTGCCTTTGGCTTCCATGTTATTGCCATTTCTGATGACTACAGGCCAACTATTCCATCGTGTGTCTCTGTTAAGCTTTGGGTCTCTGTGCTCTTTTCATGCAATGAGAAAGTGATAGTTTGCCCTGAGTTGGACAACTGCACAGCTGGAGGTGGCTTTGCTTGCCGTGGATCACACAGAAAGACAACTGCTATTCTTTTGTCTCTTATTAGTGATGCTAATGATACTGTGTTAGTTAAGTAACATGATATCTCATTTCTACAGTTTTTTGTCCTTTTCTGATGATTGTTAAGTAACTTGTAGAGAGATAATTGGATACTGCAAAATTCTCATTTCTAATCAGATTTTCCTTTGCTTGGTTGAGTATCTCTTGATATTTCTATCTGTGATCAATTTTATGTACTGTGATGGTTGCAAAATGGTAATTTTCTCACTACATTTTTTGTTATTAGCATTCTCTTACTACCAGCCAGCATATTTGCTGCAAGAGAGGGCTTTTCATTTCCTTTATTTATTGGCAGTTTGTATCTCTCAACTATAATTCACCAATCTCTCTTTCTCTCTTCAGTTGTTCCAGATTTGGCTGTAGAATTCACTAACGCTAGCTTTTCTGTCTTTTTGATGTGCCTTCATTGTTTATGAACTTCCTTACTTCCTTGACCAAAAATAATTACATAATTGTTTTTTAAATTAAAGTTTCATCCTGTGCCTTCACTGCTGTGGTCTTAGGATGTGCTTTTCTCCAAAATGTGATAGATCTTTATTTAGGTCGAATGATTTTTAAAATTCACATCATGGATATTAATCAGCTTCTTCTGATACACAAGTTCTGGCTTCAGTAGGTAACAGTGCAGTACTAGAAAGGCTTTAGGTCTTATTCAGTGTGAAAATATTCTGTCTTTATTTTTTGTTATTTTTTCAAAATTATGAAGTATATGAGACATAAATGCCTAACAACAGAACTATGATGGAAATCTTTAATTACCACATAACATTCTTTAAAACAAATCAGGTCAGTTAAAAAATAGCATTTTACATGATTTGATAATCACTTAAATTCTCTTTACAGTGGAATGAAGATATAAATTGCATCTTAAAATTCTTTAAAAATCTTAAAGTGGCTCAGCTAGAAAAGAGTACATAAACATAAATGCAAAGTATTATTTAAAATATACAATATAGCATAGACCATATGAAAATAATCCAAAATGCAAAACTCTTATAGAGTGTAATATAGATACTGGCATTGTTCTGAAGAAATTTATGAAAAAGGTAGTTGATCATGAGAACTGAAATAAATATCTGTGTGTCTGTTATGAATGCAATGCACATATGTCCTCCTCCCTCAGGAGTGTGTGAGCAATTTCCAACTTAAATAATAGTACATCTAAAATTTGACTGATTTTTAAAGAGCCAGGCAAGAAAATGAAAAATGTTGATGAAAAGAATACTGCATTGCAGAGGCAGGAGTTCACGTGCTTTCTGCCCATGAATAGCGGGCCGGCTAAAACCACAGCGGCCTGTGGTTACCCTTTATCATGAAAGCCAGCTGCGACAACACCTTTTCAGCAGCCAGGAGGCAATAAAATATCTAGGAATGGACAATCCTCCAATTACTTCGCAAGTGTTAAAACCAGCACCAGAGCATGTTACAACTCACCATATGTTGTAATCAAATGTAGGAAATCACACTTCTGTGTGGCCATAAAATCTCAGCTTGGGGAGAGACGCTGTAACATTCGCAATCATGGGTCGGGTGTTGATATTCGGGAGACCTTCCCACATTCACATTCATGTCCTCACGTAATTCCTCAGTTTACTGGGGATTCCAAGGTGCCACATTTATAATGGTGAGAAAGAAGCTGAGATCAGAGGAGACTTCAACACAGGACAAGATCCCAGGAGCCTGAGTGGACTAGAGTTTCCAGGTCCTGCTGTTTTCTTTCAGGTAATGAAATAAGTGAACATGAAAGAGGAGCCAGGTTAACAAACAGCGGAGGATGTGTAAGAAGCAGCAATAAGACACTGGCTAGCATGGATCAAGGTTAGCTGTGCAAGGCCTGCTTGGTCTTGCTCGATTTGAGCAAAGTGTCCCCCTCTTGGTGAAACAACAGAACTTTAAGGTGGAAAAAAGCCATCTAGGGGTAAAGGAAATTGTAGCCCAATGCAATTGAAATTTTGTAACTGAAGAAAATATTCCTGCAGTAAATGGTGGTAGTTGGAAGAGCCGTACACCAGCGGGACTCAGTGGCACTCGCACTTTTCATCGGTCCTCAGGGATCAACTGAGCAGGAAACTATCTCTGTGAGAAGAATTACCTGATTTACCTCCTTAAAACGGTAGTAATGCTGGGAATCAGTAGATAAGCACTAATTATACTTTGAAAGAAACTGAGGGAGATTTTGCCCAGAGGAACCAGAAGTTGTGAACTTGGCTCCCTCCTCCAGACTGGTCAGGAGAAGGAAGGAAACTGTGCCTTGGCCCGCTGCCTGTTGCATTCCTAGGAGGCCACTCAGGAAGCCATAGGGGAAGCCAGGAGTGACTCAGGAGAGCAGGAGCCCAGGACTAGAACCTGGCAATGCATCTGTCTTTCCGCAATCTGGTGAGCAGAGTTCTGAGAGATATGCTGTGGAGTGGAAGGAAGTGAAGAGAGATCAAATTGACCTTCAAGTCATGACTCATGAGACTCTTCCACTTACTGTTTGACTTGAGCTCCCTAGAAATAAGAACAAGATGGCATTGTCCACACGCCCCTCTCAGGATTCTTCTCTGGCTTTGCTTCAGTTCTGCTTCTAGCAAACCTTTTCAAAGCTGGCCAACAGCACTGATTCTTACATGTCATAATAAAGTCATCTCATGTACTAATTTACCCATGTCACATTACCCCATACTTTCACTTCACCTTCTCCTCTAAGAGAGAGAAACAAGCTAAGTGACAGTAAGGATTCCTTTTCATCAAATAACTTACTAAGCATTACAGGACGAAAGCTGTTTCAGTCCATTCCCTATGTTTTTTATAGGTACAATGTCATTATCATTTATGTTCAAAATGTATGTCTGCACCATTGCAAATTCTACATTCTGAAGGACTAAATTATATTCATTATAAATGTACTACTATTCATTTTATTGCATTCAATTTTTACAATCCATGTGTAACATATTTGGTAGAAGTGATAATAAAGCAGAAAACCCATTCTTCAAATGAGCTTCCTGAATTAATTATTGACAGGAACAGGGGAGAAAAATAATGGTCCTGTCTTCCTTTAGGGTGATTGTTTTCACAAACAGGATGAGTTTAAAGCAGCTCTTTTTAATGTCTTTGGGTGGATGAGATGAAAAGCAAAGCCAATATTTTCATTCTGCTTTTGAATCTTTAACTGTAAAAGGAAACTGAAGATAAGTCATTTAAAAATACCACTCAAAAGTTCAATACTCTCTATAATCAGAAACATCAGTTTTTCTCACATTGTTTACATTTGTGCACATCTTCATGAGACACAGCATATTAAGAAATGAATCTGGGCATTTGAAAATAAATGAATGAAATAAAGATTCACAAAATGCTTTTTTAAGGGGAAGGGAAAAGTAGAGTCACTAATTGCATGAGTAAGATAAGTGAAAATTTGATTTAATTATAAAGATAATCGCTGGTATTAACATCAGAAATTAATGAAAACAACATTAAATCCTAGAGATAAAGTCTAGTAGCCTTGTCCTTTTTGTTTGTTTGACTTTAGAGAATTTATTTTTTTAACTTTTATTAGTATATGTGTTATACCCAGATCACGAGGTCCCCAAAGAACACCACAAGCCGTCTCCAATGTAAATACACGAGGATTCATTCAGCTAGAGCAGGGACTCTCAACAGCAGGATGCCTGATGAGAGAGCCCCGGGAAGGTTGGGTTTTAATGGTAAGGATGGGGGGCGGGGTGTGGAAGTTTCAAAAATTTAAAGAGTATGGGGGCTTTAGGTATTGGCTAGCCAGGGCATTCCTTTGTCTCAAGGAGTAGCTTCTTTATCAGGACATGAGGGGTGAAGGTCAGCAGTCACTGCCAGAATCGTTAGGTTTAGCCCTATCAGATAATAGAGGCCTTGCGGCCCTGGTGATTGGTCCTTGCTAGTAACATGCGCCTTGGTTGGGTTATCCATGTTCTAAAGAATTTGGGGCCTTTTAAAAAATGGGGACTTTAGCTCAGGGCCAGGACATTTTTCAAATTGGAGTTAAGTTAGTCAGGCTGGACTCTGCACATGTTTGTAGTACATAATGATTACATTCACAATTGGTACAGGTACATAACATATTGCAATTCTTTTTTCCCTCTTCCCTCTACCTGCCTTTTATCTTTCCAGCATCAGCTTCATTTATTTATTTTATAAGATATTCAAAAGTTAATTACCATACATAAAGGTTAAAAACCAAATAGGCCAAAGAAGATACAAAGCATGTGAGACAGTTGTAGCGAGTGAAGGTACACTTTCAGAAACATTGTCTGTGCATTTATTTTTTTTCTCTTTTCTGATTTTTATGCACCTGTTGTTTCTTTATGTAGGCTGGGACACCAATCATATTGAAACTGTTAAAGAATTTTCATAACAATCTACAATCACAAAATTAGTGTTATAATGACTAATTCAGCTTTTAACTCTTTCCCGAGGCATGTAGATCTACACTTAATATCAAAAACTCTGCAAACTGCTCTGGAAATCAGCATGTCAAGAAATAGAAGATTTTAGTTAATTCAAGCAGGCAGATATTATTGCTCCAGTGGAAATAAATTTAGAATTTTAGTGGCAAATATTTCCATTGTTTAAAACTCAAAGATAATTTTTCTTTCCCACGGTTTGTTTTACTGTTAAAGAAACTATAACATGATCTTTAAAATTTGACATTAGAATTTGAAACATGGTACCAAATACCATCTGAGGAGGGCTCTATTCTCAAATGGTAGTTGTATTGCCCTAGGAAATCTTCATACATTTTTTAAAATCAGTGTTTTTGTTCAATCTTTTATAGCCAGAGAGTACTTTATAGCAAAATTCTCACATATCATTGGGATGAATCTCAGTCACCTTTGGAGGAAGATGCTGGAAGTCAGTAACCAGACTAGCCCATCAAGGTTTGTCTGTCTTCACATTAACAAGCAGGTGAAGTGAGATTTGATACCCTTTGTGTAGGTAGATTTTGTGCTACAAGTTTGGAGCCAAAAAACTGAAGTCTTCCCCTGCTTGCCTTCATTTCCATTCTAGGGAAGAAAAAAGTAGACTGTGATAGAAACTTAGAAAAAATGGAAAACTAAATTTTGTCTTCAAGATATTAGTCTCAAAGTATTCTTCAGCTTAGTGAGTGACGCATAAAGTAGTAGGTCAGTAAGTGCTAATAATGTGAATTTGAATAAATTATACATATTGTTAAAATGTTACTATTTGTAAAACAAAAACAAAAAGAAGCTGATTGCCAGTGAGTTTAGGGAAGCTGACCAAGTCACTGGACTGATGGAAGCAGAATGAGAATTTAATAATTTGTTCTGATTCTCAAGGCAAATTAATCTATAAGTTATTCTCCCCCTCACCGCTGTACTAAGATTTAGACTCAGGACCTTGTGCTTGTCAGACAAGCGTAGCACCACTGAGCTACATCTCTGGACCTAAGTTTATAATTCCTTATAAGAGCTACTAAAAGTAGAAGAGACACAGTCTGAAGCATTGTTATTGGAAAAGTACACTGGTGATTAAATGGGTTAAATTTGCTTGCTTAAAATTCATTTTCCTCAATCATTTATTTTACCCAAACAAGGACATAGAAAATCCAGCCATATGGGTAGCACATAACTATAATCTCAGCACATGGGAGGCAGAAGCAAGAGGATCATCATGAGTTCAAGGTCAGCCTGGATTATGTAGTGAATGCAAGACCAGATGAAACTATATCCTGAGAGCCTGTCTCAAAAACAAACAAAAAAGAAATAAAAAATAAATAAGTGGTCCTAATAAGCTTTTCTCTGCCTTTTCATACATGATGTCCTCAGAGTCTTGAAACATACCAATCAGTGCATGAAAGAAGATGTAGTAGTCAAAGCTCCCAGCTAATTTAGAAATAAAGAATTAGTTCATGAGAAATTGAGATTGTTGTATGGAAAAAGTGCTTAGTCTGTAATGTGAGAAGGTAAGTTCTACAAGACACTCAGCTGGACTAGGAAAGCTAATTAATTGAGCTTAATTAATATAGGTTTTCAATAATTAAAGAACATTATGTGATTAGAATTTTAAAGTGTAAATAAAAATCTGAATACTTAAGCCACCTATGCCATCTTCATTTCAGTTTCCTGTATTTTCTGGTAATCAAGCTCCTCATGCTACTGACACAGGAGAGTGAGGCCTGGCTCCCCACTTAAGGAGCGAGCTCCTGTTCTTTAAAGTTGAAGAATGAATTTTAGGAACGACCAGCGGAAGTTTGAGTAGGAAAATTTTATTGAGAGAGAAAGCTTCTGCCTAAGAGAGACTGAAGGGGGAAACAGGAAAGGTGGGTAACCCACCTACCTCACTTCTCAGAGGGCTTTGATGGAGCAAAGCCATAAGGTGAGGCGGATTTAAGGTGGGGGATTCCAATAAGATTCAAGAAGGTGGACAAATTAACAGTTAACCAATGGGTAAAATGGGAACTTCCAATAAGGTTTAAAAGCAATAGACAAACCAATGGAATTACAACAAACACAGTTGTTTAAGCAATCTTGATCAAATGGGCCCCAGTGAGGAAGTAAGTGATATAGGGTCCCTGTCCCACTAGGAGGCTCCTCCAGGTGGGCCATAATGCTAGCCCTTTTCCCTGGGAAATTTACAATCGCTGCATTTCTGGGAAGGGAGGGGCAGGATCTAGATATTGACTCCCCGTTGACATAGTTATTCAGGAAAATGAGGCCTTATTCAGTTTTCCAGGAGTTTTGCTGATTCCTTGATCTTCAGTAATAGTTTCCCTTCTTGTGAGTTTTCGAAGGGCCTGCCCTGTCTGTCTGCCTGCCATATTTTTAAAGAGCTTTTCTACCTATAATACTACTGTGTGACTTTAATAAAATCTATTCCTTGTTTGGAGTATAAATTTTCTACTTGAAAACAACAGAAACTAAGTAGCTAAAAATTCTGCCAGGTCAGTCACTCAGTTCATGCTGATTCTATCATCCTCTGAAAAATGAGTATTTCATTTTTGTTTCAGAGCTTCGCTTACAGTATTCTATTGCATGGTAAAGAAATATAGATGTGTTATCTTTGGAGTTACTTGGCATATATGTATATAATTGTGTAAAAGTTTAAAAGTCAACTGTGATGCTGTGGTATCTCTGCTCAGAGCTAGAAACAGAGAAGATATATGACAAGGAAGATCTGTCCTGTGGGCACAAGCCATCTTCGGGCCCTCCTCCCTCCTTAACAGTACTACCAACACAGCCACATTCTCAACCTTAGTCTCTTTCACATATGTATGTTCACCAATGTGTTGTCATACATCTTCCTCCTTGGAGACAGCACTTACTGTTCACCAATAAATCTGCTGGAGGAATTTAGCATTAATCCCTTGACATTTCTCAAAGGTGGTGTTTTTGTTTTTAAAGTAGGCCTCTTTATTGGGAAGTCATGGGCTACCCCTGATTCCTGGTTCTGAGTGTCAATGAATCTTCTTCAATTGCAACAACAAATTCAAGTGAAAATACACCCCTGTACACATTTCCCTGTCTTTTAGGTAGACAGTGAATGTTCAGTTGACAATCACTAAGAAAGCTAATGGCTTCCTTCACAATACAGTAGCCATCAGGCTCAGGTTACCAATGCTATCACCACAAAAACACGATGATTCTGGGAAACTGAGCCCCAGGGTGATGAATAACTGATTGGCCACTTAGACGTGACATTAATGAATATCTTCAGATAGGTCTTTCCCAATATCTAGACTTATATGAAGTACTTTTCCATGGATGAGTATAGTTTTGAACAGAAATCTTAACCTCTTTGACAATGAGTGAAAAAGTGAAGCAAGCATAATGATAGTTTACTTAAATATCAAATGTTTGTAATATTGACTGTATACACAATATTCTTTTAGATTAGTGGTTATCAAAGTGAGATGTACAAGTCACTTGACATCTTGGGCAAAACTAGGCAATTTGGTCATTCTCTTGTCACCTCAAAAAAAAAAAAAAAAGTATATGTCACCAGAATAAAATTCAAGCTTTTTAACAAAAGTGAGAATTTTGAAAAACTTACGATCTCCATTACAAGCTTGTAAGTTTCCTGATAAACTTTTCTGAAAAGATTGTTATGAATACTAACAAATGTGGCTTTGCTTGATATTATGTAATGAAATGTGTAAATATTTACAAGATCTGTAAAACTAAGAAACCAATGTTTTCAAAATAACCAATATATGTTGTTACAGACACATGTAAGGGTGATGGCTCATTTACAGTACAAGACAACCAACAGATTTTTAATATGACAGTAATGAGAATTTTATTAATATGTTTTCAGATCAACATTATAAAAGGCATTTAAGAAATTAATGCTTGATACCTTGGGGCAATATCAAAGAAGAATATCCCTAAAAATGTTATTTTTAAAATAAAGTCTATTTTCAAATAAATATCTAGTTTATGTCAAATTTTCTTCAATCAAAGCATTATCACAAAAGATTGAATACAGGAACAGAGAGAATTTAAATGTCTCATTCATCAAACCACTGTGAATGGCAAAAGAAATATAAATGTTATTCTGATGGCTACTTATATTCTTTTACCAAGCATTATTTCTTGGCATGTATTATAGGTGTTAATATTAAATGATACCTTATTTTTAAATTAAATGATATCTTTTCAGGCTGGCCCTGAGCTCAGCCTCCAACTCACATCACAGCAATCCTCCTGCCTCTGCCTCCTGAGGCATTGTGATAAGTGGTACTGATTGTTGCTGGGCGTGAGTCTCCACACCCAATATGATATATGGTTAACCGAGCATCAAACCTGGGCCCTTGTGCTTACAAGACAGGTGCTCGAACCACTAAGCTAAATCCTCGGCCCAATGATATCTTATTTTTAAATTACTTAAATATTTTAAAACTGTGCTGCTTCATGTCTATAATCCCAATATGAAACAGGCTGAGGTGAGACGATTGCTTTGAGAGGCTGGGGAGTTAGCTCAGTAGTTCCGGCGCCTGTCTTCAAGCGCAAGGAGCGGGTTCTATGCCCCTGGTAACCACATAGCATACTGGGTGTGGAGACTCACCCCAGCAGCAATATTAGTACCACATACCACAGTGCTGGGCGTATTGGCTCACACCTGTAATCCCAGCACTCAGGAGCAGAGGCAGGAGGATTGCTGTGATGTGAGTTGGAGGCTGAGCTCAGGGCCAGCCTGAACTACAAAACGAGACCCTGTCTCAAAAAGCCTAAGGAAAAAAAAAAAAAAAGAAGAAGATTGCTTTGAGTTACTTAATAAGTTCAAACCCAACCTAAAATATACAAAGATATACAATCCCTGTTTCAAAGGAAAAAAATATATGTCATTTAGTATGGCAAATACTAATAGATAAAAATAGAGAAATTTTGTGATTCTCAGTTTTTAAGAGCAAAAAACTGTCCTGAAAACAAAAACTTAAAATTTGCCAGGTTTAATGGTTAACACTATGATTTTTGCCTGACTTTATCCTTTTAAAATTTTTACAGTTTTAGATCATTTACATCCTTATTACATAGTTTAGTCTTAAAAAACAGCTGTGGTATATATTAAACAAAGTTCCAAAGAACTTTGACCAACATAGTAATCATAATTTTTCAAAAGTGAGAAAAAGAGGTTCATTCTTCAGTGTCATAATATCCATGTATTTCTATACACAATGAAAACAATGATTGGAAGAAAATTTGAAATGTTTTGTAAAAGTCTATGATTAGCAACCATAGAAATCACATAAACTAATTTCAGTGTTAACTTCTTAAAGAGTCTGAAGAATTTCTAAATGTTGAGTTTTCTGGGAAAATTTAACCAAAAATGCAAAAACTACTTCCTTCCAAGTCCATTAATTGGTTTCATAGGAAGCAAACTTCAACTCTCTCTTCTTTGTGGTATCACTACAGGTGGACGCTTGTGCTCATTGAGAGCAGAGACGTTCCACTCCCTGGGTCGCAAGGTTTCCGCTCTTAGGAGCATAGAACACGAGACCCAGGAGCCAGAGTGTCTTCATTCCTACCTGTGTGCTCATAGACGAGATACTTACTATCCACTCATTCAGTTTCCTTCCTCATAAAATGGATCCAACATTCAAATAGAAAAATAACTACCATGTAGAACCACTCCATAAGTATGACCTCTTATTTTAAGATTAAATTCCCCAGCCAGGGAACAATTGCCTATAGTTCCACCTACTATATTCAGCAGATCAGGTTAATTTTTTTGGAGATGAAAACAAAAAGAAAATACAAAACAACATGCAATATCTTTCTTGTATAATCAAATGTCTCAATGATATCATGGAGAAAAGTTGATCTACTTTTGTCCTGATTGCATGTTGGATTTTAATGTATCAGCACACTCTCAAAAACAAACATAGAGTCTTTGATTCTTATGCCTTTGTGTCATAGAAATAGTATTCTGATTCTCAGGAAAGATTGTTGTTTTACTTTCTTATCTTCCCTTCAAAAGGAGAATATGTTTGGTGAGAATGCTCTGTTCTGTCACCTTGAATAAATAAATGATTAGTAGTTTTTCTTTACCTGTGGTGATGAACTGGGTAGGGCTTTGTCTTTGTAGTAAGCCACCAACAGATTAAAAAGGCTGCATTCTTGGAGTTGCAGAATATTCCTCTACTCCCAAAACTCAGCAGAGACCTGATGTATGGAAACATGGTATGTTCAGAATGACTCAAGCAGAACACTACACGTGAGATGGGCACCCCACATTCCCTACTGCATAAGTAACCCTTTAAGCCAAACCCTGACCTACAAATGTCAGAATAGATATGTAGATATACTGAAATGAAAAAGTGTGTAAAATTTTGTTCTTAAAATTTTATCTTTGCTCATCTTTCTTTTCACAAATAGGACTCTATATTTATTGAACTGATCAATTAAACACAGAAGCGTGTGTGTGTGTGTGTGTGTGTAGAGGGGTGTTACTGGGAATTGGATCCAGACCCTTGGCCTTGAACATCAATAGCTATTTTTATTTTGAAACAGTGTCTCACTAAGTTGCTAGGTTGCTCAGGATGGGTTAGAATTGGTAATCCTTTTCCCTTAACTTCCCAGTCTAATAAGATTAAAGGCACATTCAAACATGTCTAACAGAGCTCTTTATTTAAATAAATATAACTTTAAAAATAAAATAATGTAGTATGTGTTACTATACCAACACTCTAAACATTATAGTAAAAGCACATGAGGATATCTATAAAAATGCATGTTAGAAGAAAAGTCAAATGTTATATCAAGTCTGGGTTGTAGACATGTTTCTTGCTTACCACAGATCACTGGTCTCATCCAGTGCCGAATCCATGTCTTAGTGTGAGGAGCTCCACTGTGAGCCCACAAGAGAACTTGCTGCGGAGTTGTTGAAAGAATGAGAACAATTTTGATAGTTCTAAAATTGATTCCGTGGATCCGGGGTAGAGGCCAGATCTTGGTATTTTTCTAAAGTTCTTTAAGTGGTACTAACGTCTAAGCATAAACAAAAGCTTTTAAAATATGAAAAATTGAAACCTCTCACAAGAGATCAACAAATACTTCATTTTTACCCATTTACAATTTGACATTTTAGCTTATTCAAACTTTTATATTTTTGGTATATTCACATGATAACAAATTCATGTGCTAGCATTTATCTCATCCAAAATTAAATCTCAAAATAGTTCAGGTTTTCATAGTTTATCTGGTGACTGAGACAAGTGGGCTATTTAATTATAGCCTAGAATAGGACAGAGAAGACTATGAGGGCTTGAGGGCATTTTTCTAGGTATAAATTAATTCACAAGTTGGAAGTTCTCAGTTTCTTATTTGAATAATTTTAATTTTACATACTTCTTCCAACTTGAATTCTTTGTAGCATGTCAGTTGTACTGGTATCTCCATCTCACTCTTCTTGGCTAGATCCTGCTCCTCTAAATGTTGGAGAAAACTGAAATTCACACTTGTAGTTGGGTGGTCTGTGCTGTGCAAATATGGATCTCAAATATTCATCACCACATGTAACCTCCTTCTGAACTCTAAATATCCAACTTGTCCTTCAATAAATCCTCACAGATGCTGACAAACACTTGACTTTAACAAAACCAAACTCAAATGTGTACCTACACTTGATCTTTCATTTGTTCCTCAGCTCAGTAAATGATAGTATCATTCATCTATGTAAATCAGCCCTTACTATATTCTTGAGTCTGTTTCAATGTACGTGCACTTCACCAGCCACTATTTTACATGGACTTTAAATATACGCTATATATCTTGGTCTTAATTTACTTCCTATCAATTGCAATACACCAGTTTCAAGTACTTATCAAGTGGAATCCTGCACACTGCTTTTCCATTGTCCAAACTAAGTCAGATCTTTTATTATTGCAATTCATAAGCCTCCACTGTTTTTTTTTTTTTTTTGTTGTTGTTGTTGTTGTTGTTGTTGTTGTTGTTGTTTTTTCAGTCACAAGAAAATTGTCTTCAGCCCCACAGACCAAGCTCTGGGCAAGTAGTTGTCTGCTCCTAACTTCTTCACCAAGGGTTCCCCCACTGCTCACTGAGCTTGGTCTATGAGCTCACCGCATAAGCTCCCTGACTCTTCTCAGAGGTACCTAGTGTATCCTAGCCTCAGGGACTCCGCCCCTGCTGTTTAGTCTGCCTGAGTTGCTCTAACTTGAGATGGCCTATCCCAGCCCCATGTGGCTCTTCCCTCAGAGAAGCTTTCTCTCTAGAAGGGCATCTCCAGATGACCCAATTTATTCTCCATCCATTTAAGATGTTGAATTTTTCTTCATAGTACTTATTGTTGCCTTTCTTTCTTTCATCATCTATCATCTATCTATCTATCTATCTGTCTGTCTGTCTGTCTATCTATCTATCTATCTATCTACCTATTTAAACCTATATTTATATCTTTATGTTGCTTCTAATCTCTATAAATACAGAAGTTTAACTAGTTTTTTTTCAATACTTCTTTGGTCAAACTCAGGACACTGCATGCTTGTGAGGCAGGGCACAGACTCACTGAGCTAAATCCCCAGGCTTTTTTTTTTCACTATTTGTAAGTTTAAAAATGCTTGGGTACACAGTAGGTGAACACTGAATGTTTGGAATTAGGCTGTATCAAAGAGGAGACAAAATCAGATATGTATATGTGTCTGCTTTTAATATGTACTTTTTAAAAGAGTAGGTTTAAGCTTTCAGCAAAAGGAGTGGAAGGCAACAATTTCCCACCTACCCTTTTCTCTGCTGTCAAATCCCCACCAGAGTAATTTGTTACAGTGAATGAGCCTGCTTTGACTCATCATTATCACCCAAAGCACATAATGTACTTTAGAGCTCACTTTTGGTGGATAGTCTGTGTGTTTGAACACATCCATGGTGACATTTGACATTATAATACAGAATACCTTCTCTGCCCTATTCATCCCATCCTCTCCCTATCTATACTCCTGATGCTTACTTGCAGAGTTCCTTGAACACTTAACAGGCCAATGTCTGCTGGAGTTGCCTCAGGCACTGGAAAACTGCTTACTCCAAGGAATCATGACATTTTGAGGACAGGCTATTATGCCAGCTCTAGCAGAGATGGACTTTATGGGGAAAAAAAGAAGCTCCCCAGGGAACAATCAGGTAAGAGTTGACTATTCAGCCTGTCACTGTGAATTGCTTCCTGCTTTGCTACCTAAAACAAACATTGCTCTCACCAAAACCCTGTTGCTTTGGTTGTGCTTCAATAAATCTGGGGGTTTGAGTCCATCTGGATTTCCCTCCATTCAAGTGAAGATCCTTGGAATGCAAAAGATTCTCGATCATCATCATTCGTCCTTTTAACAGGGTTTTCTGACCCAAATCTGACTACCATTAATCTTTTCACTGTCTTCATAATTTTTCCTTTTCCAGAATCTTGTACATTTGCAATAACGAGACACTGTATTTGGGGAGTTTGGGTTTATTAATTTGCAGCTGGCCAACTTCTGCCAGTCCAGTGCTCTTCTAGTAAGAACTTGAAAATATGGAAGAATCATTCTCCTAGGAATTATGAATTTTGCCCATTTATAAGGTAGTGATATTGTTAATAAGTGTAAATTCTTGTCATATGATTCCTGTACAAATCTTAGTTTTGAATCTCCTTGTATACTCACACTATGTGGTAAAAATAAGAAAGGAAGTATTTAAACTGAAAGTCCATTCTAATTCTGACTACATTTTACTAGTACTAAACATGTCTATATCTGAGGCTGGGGCTGCCGTAAAGTATCACAAACCTATGTGGCTTAAAAAACAGAGATTTACTTTCTGACAGTGTTGGCGCTGAGTCTCATATCAGGTGTCAGCAGGCCTGGTTTCTCCGAAGCCACTTCCTTGGCTGGTAGATCCAATACAGTCTTCTCTTCATGTCTGAAAATAGTCTTCGCTCTGTAGACCTCCATCTTTATTTCTCTTTCTTCTAAGGATTTCATATTGACTAGGTCCCACCCTAAGGACCTCATTTTAACTTAATTGCCTCTATAAAAACTATTTCCACTCCAACTAGAATAAATTATACATGTCTAACTGTATGAACTCTACCATAATTAGAAGTTATACTTCAAAGAATTAAATTTGGGGAAATCAATGAATGATATTTAAATCCATATAGAAAGTCTTCCTTAAATATAACAAACTGCCAAGTCATAGCTTAACTAAAATGATGGGAGAAAAAGGTTATCAGCCTGATTGTGGTAGCATTTCTGTAGTGAGCTAGTTGGTAAACTGAAGTAGAAGGATTGAGAGTTCCAGCCTGGATACTACAGTGATACCCCATTTCTCTCTCTCTCTCTCTCTCTCTCTCTCTTTTACACACACACACACACACACACACAGAGAAAAGACAAATGAATCCTTTATAATTATTTCTCTATTTCATAGCAAAATTCTTTAAAGTAGATGTGCAAACTGTTATTGAAAATATAGCTGAGTGCCAAGAAAAGAAAAAAAAAGACTTTAAAAATGAAGTTATGCTAACAAGTAGGGACTTAAAAATAAAATTTAAGAACTGGGGAATTAGCTCAGTGATTCTGGAGTCTGCCTTGCACATGCAAGGTATCAAATTCAATCCCCACTAACCACATACACAGCGGTATGTGGCTCACATCTGTAATCCCAGCACTCAGAGACAGAGGCAGGAGGATTGCTGTGAGTTTGAGGCTCGCTTGGGCTACACAGAGAGCTCAGGACCAGCCTGATCTACAAAAAAGTGAGACTATATCTAAAAAAAATAAAACTTGGAAATGCATTAAATGAATTTGGCAATACTGAAAACTTGATTTAATTTAAAATTTTGTTTTGGAAATATTTTTATTACTATTTAAAAATTAACATTCTTACTTCCTAAGTCCATTTATTCATTTTGCTGCTCTCATCTCTCTGGCTGTGTGCACATGGGTTGATAACTAAATCCCTATTGGTACAGACCTAGGAAACAATAAAACACAAGTTAACAACAGAAGGGGAGGGATTACAGATTTTAGTTCTAGATTCCAACCAGCATTTTTCACTTACAATATAATAAATATAATTGATATAATGAAACAATGAGAATACTTGGGGGGAAAATGAACTAAGACAAATATTAAAAACTTTATATTTGTTGATCCGGAATTATAAAAATTTGTCTAAGAGATAGGCTTAAGTAGGTTATTGGGTAGAAAATCATTTTAAAACAAAAAGCAGGATACTGTACCCTTTCATCTTTTATATATTATTTGTCCATTAGCACTAAAGGACAAAGATAATGCTATTTGTTTTCTTCATTTTAGTGATTAATACAAAAGGTGGAAAACAATAAACCAGATTTTTCTAAATTCCTTATTCCTTATAATCACAAAAAGTTATAGACCAAACTTCATAATTTTAAAGCACAAATGACTTTGATATGAAGCAATACTTCAAAAATTTTTGAATAAAATATGTAATGCTGTGGGCATTATGATGTATTACTTGATCTTTTTTCAACCTAAGCCAAAGAGATGAATTCTGAAGTGCCAGCCAGGTCTAAGTTATTCTCCATAAAATGCCTTTTTTAATGCTTCTTTAATGAAATCAAATTGTTAAGATAATGAAAATAAAGAGAAAGGTCAAGTCACTGAGGATACGCCACTTAACCTTATCCCTCATTGCATATAATGGCACAGAGTAAAAACCAATCTTCATAAATTGAATTTATTTCATATTCCTAATGCTTATGAATAAATCATCTCCAGTAATTAAATAATGTGTGCTGCTTTTCTGAAAACCTGCTATCAGTTGTTAGGGTTGGTTTGTGTTTTCCAGATGTGATTTGCATCTGGGAGAAAACTCTAAGGAGTCAGAGACATGCTATATCTTAAATGCTTGATGAATGTACCAGAGTACTTAAGAAACAATAGGGGAAAGAAAGGCACATAAAGACTCTAGTAGTAAAGAAGCTCAAGAGAACACTCTTGGCTTATCATCCTCATCTTTCTCAAATTTTGTTCATTTTTTCTTCCAAGAAATCTTTCTCTCTCTCTCCTCCCACTCCTATTTCTTTATATATATAAAAGGCTTTCATTTAAACTTCATCTTTTGTTTACCCAAAATCAAATGGGAATGCTTCAAATCTCTTTAGGGTAACTAAAATAAATCAGAAGAGAAAGGTAAGCATTTATTTGCTCTATATAGAGTGTATCCCCCTCCCTGTTGCTTTCCGTGGAACAGGACACTGTACATTGGAAAGCAGCTTTCACTGTGGCCCGAAGGCCTGTAAGAGCAGAGAGCAGCTGCTTTCCTGTAGATTCCCCAACAGCGATAGTGCTGGCACTGTACTCGTTCTCAAACACAAACTGCAGTGCTTCCCTCTGTTTTCCTTTAAAACAGTCCCCACACAGCAAATGAATGAGAACTACATTGGCCTCATAAAATGGTCAATCTTGTATATACTGTGCTTTGTAAAGAAAACAGCCATTTCTCAAACCTACAGAATATAATTACTATTGGTCAATAATACATAAAATACACTGATATATTGCTGAATCATATTTCAGGGTTTTTTAACATACAGTTTCTCTTGGTATATTTAATTTCTCACGCAAAAACTAGTTTAAATACCTTTAATTTACAGAATGAGCCAATTCAATGGGGAAGTGAAAGGAAATAAACATAATTGTTTGGCATTAGCATGCAGCATAACTTGTTTGAGTCTGTAGTAATAATAACATGGATCACAGCTGTATTTGTTGTAGACAAATATTTAAATTAGTTGGCATTTTAGGAACAGAGGTAGAAAGACATGAGAATAACAAAATGATCTTTGGGGCTGGGGATTTAGCTCAGTCATTCCTGCATCTGCCTTGCAAGCACAAGGTCCTGGGTTCAATCCCCGGTAACCACATATAGTGAGCTAAGGGACAGCCTGAACTACAAAGCCAGACCTTGTCTCAAAAAACAAATAAACAAAACAAAACAAACAAACAAAAAACACCAAGTGGACAAACAAACAAATAAAAACTGCAAAAAACAGTATGTTGGAAGACAGCAGGAAGCTAGCTCATCGTCTTTTTATGTGAACTAGCTCACTGATTAGTTACATTCTCTAAGACTGAAGAAAGAAGGAATGTTATTCATATACATGTATGATTGTGCTGAAGATTACATGAGATTATACATGTAAAATACCTGGTACATAGTAAACTATTACTATTGATCATCACTGTTGCTAGATAAAAGTATCTATCAACAACTCCAGAAAAAAGTAGAAGATCTCTTGATGTTAGGAAGTGTAGCACAGTGGAGTGCTCAGAATATAAGTGACATAAATTTTTTTCTACTAATAAAAACTGAAAAATATATGTGACATGAGAATACGGATTTTATAAAACTAATTTTTTAAAAATTATACCTATATTGTTGAGAGTAATTTAATTCAATTTGAAACACTGAATTAGACAGTAATTTAGCAATCAAAATCTTACAAATTGGGCCAGAAATTTAGCTCAGTGGTTCCAGCGCTTGTCTTGCAAGTGCAAGGTCCTGAATTCAGTCCTTGGTAATCACAAACAATAATGTTGGGCGTGGTGACTCACAGCCACCATCAATTAGTACCACATATCACAGTGCCAGGCGTGGTGGCTCACGCCTGTAATCCCATCACTTGGGAGGCAGAGGCAGGAGGATTGCTGAATTTGAGGCTGAGTTCAGGACCAGCCTGAACTACAAAGTGAGACACTATCTCAAAAAACTAAAACAATAAAACAAAATCTTACAGATTTCCCTTCAAATGGAATGCAAAACCTGTTAAACACAAATCAGGTTTATTTTTGTAGTTCTTTGCCAAAAGCAAATATTTTCCCGTGGGAATGTATAAATAATATATTGCTCAGGCTATGTAAGATTAAACTACCAGAGAACAGAGTTATCAAAAATATAGTTTCTTTGCTAGAAATTCTAATTATTCTGCTTTAATCATCACAGTATATACATATACTGAATTATTTCATTGTGCCCCTAAATTTGTGCAACTATTATATGAACTAAAAATATAACATAAGGGTTATGAATGTGTGGCTCAGTTATTTTAAAATAATTTAAACATAGAACTTTCTTAATTAAAAATTTTAAATTTATTCTCTGAATTTTAGAGTTTTTATAAGGCGTTAATTAAAACCTTCTACCTCTATTCACTTAAATTATTTGAGTTTAGTAATGATCGAAATATTATCTTTGGGCCGGGAGTAATGGCTCACACCTGCAATCCCAGCACTTAGGAGTCAGAGGCAGGAGGATTTCTGTGAGTTCAAGGCTGAGCCAGCCTGAACTACAAAAAGTAGACACTGTCTCAAAAATAAATAGATAAATAAAAATAAAAATATTATCTTTGGGCCTGGGGATGTAGATCAGTCATAGAGAACTTCCCTGAATTCTTGACACTATGAATTGTTTGCAGGCGCTGCAAACAAAGTAAAATCAAAACAGAAAATAAACTATCTTTGCTTTTCAGAGAACTGCAGGATTTCATTGATGCCTAACTATCTGTGGATGAATTGCCACACAGACTATCACAGGGTGATTTGAATGACTTATTCTTATCTCCCAGGCTTTTGGGGTTACAATTTAATTATAAACTGCATTCAGAATATACCTTCCTTTCACTAGCATGGTATACTTCCTAGGCTCATTTTCCCAAATGTATTCCTAGTAAGAGAGAGAAAAAATATAGAACAATTGAATGAACATTGACCCACAGGTATTTAGTTGATATTCAGACTCTTGGAATATAGCATTCTAGAAACAAATTCAGCCTGTGCATCACTAGCTAACATTCATAACGCTGGTACCTGATGTTGAATGACACCGAATTTCTAAGTCTTGATATTCTGTCCCAAAACACACATGAAGAATCCAGGTAGTAAGAACGAGTCATTAGGAATTCATAATTAAAAAAGAGATGCCATCTTTTCAATTTCCACCTTCTTTAACTTGCTTAAAATAAAAACAAAAACTCCTTCCTAAGCCCAAATTCTCTACCTTGAAAAACAATGCACTTAAAATTTTTTCCCATAACCACCTTTTTCTAACAATGAAATCCTTGAATTTCAGGGAAATTATGTAATCTTGAAAAGTTATATTTGTGTGTTTGTGTATTATTAATAATATATAATAAAGATAAAATTTTTGGCCATAAACTCACTTATTGGCTGTATTGTACACACTGCAGTATCCTGTGTGAGGTCTAGTGCAGAAGGGCCCATCAGCATCAACATGGAGTTTTTAGAATTGCAAAACCCCAAAGCTATGTGATTATAATGGGCATTTCAGTGAGGTCCCTGAGTGACACACAGGTGTATGAAAGCTTGAGCTGCACTAGTAAAACTTATTGCTAGTTAAAAACATCTGAGTTTTATATCATAATATGGAAATTATTTATTCAATGACAAAATTACTCTGTATACTTAAAAACTAGGAATTGTAGGCTAAGAGTCACTTTAAAACTATCATTTCTCCTAAACTTCTACCCACAGGAGAAGTCAGTTAAAGGAAATCTAATATATAGAGAGCTACTTCATCCTTAGTTTAAACTGTATTTTCCTTCTTACTCAACCGTCACTCTCCGTTTTTGGGGTTTTTTTTTTTTTTGTTTATTTGTTTGTTTTGTTTTGTTTTGTTTTTTATTTTTTGTTTTTTTCCAGAGCTCTTGAAGTCCATTGCAGGAAAATGAGCTAAACTGCATTGGAAAGCAGTTTTCTACCAAAGCAGGATTATTAAAGGCCTAACAACTATTTTTAAAAAGAGACATATAAATACATGGCTCCATATCCCACGGGACAGAAGTTGGTACTATTTCTAGCAACACAGTTCAGGTATCTGAAGTAAATGCTTCCGTGCAGTTCTAAGAATGGTGTACTGGGGGACAAAATAAAACAGTTGTTCTTAGGAAGACAACAATAAATGGCCATCCAGATTCCACCGAGTTCTTGTCTTCCTTCAGATTTGATGATTACTTGAAGTTCCAGAGAATCAAAGAGTTCCAACTGAGGTCCACAGGAAGTGGGAAGCAAAGCTCGGACTGTCCTCCCCAGAGAACCTCCACAGCTGCTCTTTCATGTGGGAGATGGGGTGACGACTGTAGCCAGTGAAGTGCCTCAGATTTCACTGTGTTGGAATGTGAGCATTTTTTATATTCTATGTGACAAAATGGGAGAAAGGAGAGATCAACTGTGAGAAGAATAGAGACTTCAGACAGATATTTGTTCTTTGATTTATGAAATAACATTGTTTCAGTGGTAGAAAATTAGCACATGTATAGTAATATATATATAGTTTTCATACATGTATGTATGTATGTATGTATGTATGTATAAGTGTTTAAAGCATGCTCTTATCACTTGATGGGCCAGTGATCACTAGGATTCACCAAATCAGCTCTTCTTTAACATTGAGGAGTCATCCATTGCCAAGGCCCTCTCAGGCTGTTACTCTTCTTCCTAATTTCCAGTTGTTCCTCTATGCTAACCTTTAGATGATGAAAAGTTTTCTTAGGAGAAATAATTTGAAATGAAAGCAGATAAAAAACATTTTGAAATTATCAAAAGAAATCATAGTACAATTCAGAATATATTATTTTTCTTCCATGTCCATATAATTACTTAAAATGCATTTACATGATTTGTGCTGAAGGGTCTAGTTTTTAATGTAATCTTTCAAGAATGCAAAGCAGATTAATTAAATTTAGGGGAATCCATCTTTATCATCATTCACAAAGAGATTAATATATTTTCTCTAATTTACAGAATTAGAGAACTTAATCTTGGTTTTACAGATAAGGCATACACATTTCTGAAATAGAAGTGAATTATCAGTGAAAAATTTATAGCATATTATCTCCATTCATTGTCTCACAGGATGAATTTCAGCTCCTTACTCTATAAAATGGCTTTTTTTAAGTTAAAACTACAATTAATCATCTAACAGAAAGTTACTAGAGAAATATATTGCAATATAAGCTCTTTGTCTTCAGAATCCCTTATTATCAGAAAGGCTAATAGGATGTGCTAGATTTATCTTTTAAGTGATATTGTGATACAAGTGTTACTTTTATATGGAGATCAATCTCCAGATGCAAAACAAGTAGCTTAGTGGTTCACTATTGCATTATAAGTGTCAGTGATCTGGTTGATTTTGCAGTACGAAGTTAAATACAACATAAACATAGTCTAGATAAAATGCCATCAAGTTACTAATTCCTTATTCTTGTGGGTAGTAGAATTACTATGAGGTCAGGTAGGCATTCTCTTTTTTAGGGTATCACAAAAGTAACCTGCAGTGGAGGCTATGCAGAACTGAGAGTTGAGAGTGCATTATTTCCAGGTTAGCCATGACCTAACTTTGTTGGGCGAATCACAATTCTGGGTATCAGTACTGTAATCTTTAGCTTGAAATTTCACTTCAGTGAATCTCAGATGGACTGCCAGATTCTTCTGGGAATTTATCAGAAATGCTACTCTCTGACTCCACGTGCCTGAGTCAGAAACTGTACATGAGGTTCTGCTGTGTGTGGTTTAATGAGCTGGCCAAGTCATTCTGATGCTCCCTCAAGCTTGGGGCCAGTGCATTAGTGTGTTTGTGAGCTTGCTAAGCACTATACCTTACTCATCATAATGTTAAGCAGGTAGTTGGATATAAGGGGACCTGTAAGGCCCTGTGCCTTGGGGAGGGACCCAAAAGAGCATACTTTACCAGTAAAGAAATAAAGATGTCCGTGTATAATACATAATCATTCATTAGGTCTTGACCTAAAGCAATCCCACATAACACAATGACATTTTAAAGTTATACATTGTGTACAGTCTTTCTGATAGCTGGCTACCTGCCCATCTAGTTCCAGAACAAGGCATACAGCACTCTTGGCTGGCACAGTCTACAGCCCATAGATATAAGGAAAGGAAATGTTCTTTACTCACCTATCTTGGACTGGGACTTGGTTTAAACTAAGAACTTACTTTTCATGAATTTCTTCTGTAAGTTTCTTACATGATTAAAATCCCTGAAGGAACACTAGCCATCTAAACAGGAGAGGAAGACAATTCCAATTCCAAGGTAACTTCTAAGAGAAAAGATGGTAAACACTATAATTACTCTAGTTCCCTGAACTCCAGGAGCAATTCTCATATGGTTATAAAAAGATATCCAAATGTGTCATCATTGCACATGTCTTCATAGTGTTGTTTACCTTCCAGTGTAAAGCTCTGTCTTCTTTATAATAAGGATACCTCTAATTTTGGATGGTAGCCTGTGCATCTTGATTGAAAGACCAAGGAAGTGAAGGGCCCATTTTGACCGTGTCAAGACCAAGCTTCCCAGGTTCCTAGAATCCCTCAGTGAATGAATAAATGATTGAAGGTAACGTCCCTCTAGTAATCTATTTTCCCTCAAATTCCCAACATTCTTTATAAATGACAACTTTATGGCATGCATGATTCTTACACTGTCATCACCCTGTGTTGTCCTTTGTACATACCTTTATTTCCTTTACAAAACAGACACCATTCATAACTGGTCTTCTTCATTTCTTATAGAGCAAAGGTTCTCAAACTTGAACATGAATGAAAGCACCCAGAAGGCACAAACTATCAGGCATAACCCTCAGAGTTTCTGACCGATAGGTATTAGGTGACCCTGAGAATTTATATACTTATAAATATGCTGCTAATGTTATTGGTCCTTAAGTCTTATCTTAAGAGCCACAGCTATGTGTCATTAGACACATAAAAAACTTTTAGGTGTTGCACTATAAATTTGAACAGTTAACTAGCAGTGATTTGCTTTATAAAATAACACATTTTTTCAAATGATTAAAAAGCCAGTCTATTAGCAAATTTTTGAACTATGTAATAAATACGATATGATTTTTATTTACAACTTTTTCAAGGCATACTAAGGCATATCTTCATTTGAAAAAACCAATGCACAGAAAGGCACAGGTTTATAAGACCATATATTAATTTCTGAATACATTTCAACCTTGCTGTCAATACCTTATGGAAAATTTAAATTCCATTAAATTAACATTGCCTTTCCAAGTCATAGGTTTTAAGAACTGAGGAATAAAAAACATCTCACAGGTTTTCATTCTATAATGTTATTTACCAAAGTTAACACAGAACTTTGAAATAATTCAAATTTTCTGGTAATTGTGACCTAGCTTTTCAGTATTGCAGTACAAATTATTTCTTTTTCCTTTATTATGGTTTACTAATTCATTCAAATAATCCTCAGTGCAACTTGCACTGGCCACTGTCCTGGGCACTGGGCATAAAAGAGTGCATGAGAAACCTTGCCAATGAGGGAAATCCATAACCTAAGTTACTAAGAATCTCTAACGTCTTATTAGTCAAGAAACCTTAGTCATATATACTACCCATCATGGATTTAAATGTCTATGCTAACATCATTTTTCCTGATTCAAAACATAATAAATATGAATGGAAGCCTAAGCAAATATTTCTATTACTTTCAATCTAAAGATTGCACAAATACTCCATTGCTCTCTACCATCATCAGCCTTTTCTTCCTGGAAACCTGACAATCTAAGGAAAGATAAAATTTAATTAGAGTTATATTTGCATATATTTACAATAGGATGAAACAGTGAGTTATATGAAAGAGTAAATAATGGTTGCTATGAGAACTACAACTTAGTATTTATTTTGGACAAAAGCTTTAACTCTCCAGGCAAACTGTACTATAAAAAAATTACCAGGGGGAAAATGTTCTGAAGGACAAGTTTTTAAGACAAAAAACTACCTACTAAGGTCAGATTTGTACTAAAATATATATAACAGAAAATATGTTTTACAAACTTAAAAAAGTTTAACAGACTTAAATAAGGGAATTATATTTCAGTAACACAGATATCAACAGTAATCATAAAGTTCACTGACTTAAACATTATCCATTTTATTTATTTTTGATAAACTGTTCTACTTCTTATTGAACTAAACTCCATAAAAAGCTTTCTTTTTGATAATAAAAAATATAAATATTAAGTTTCTGTAATCTATTTATGCTCTGATACATAATACTTTAAACTCCACTTGGAATTCATTACAGACAATAAAGTCTGTTCATATTTAACAAGTCTTTGTTTTCAATAATCTAAGTAGGTCAGTCTTGAAAAATAATAAAATATATTTATATAGTTTTTAAAAATTTAGTATGTGAAAATTGCCAATTCTTATTGACATCTTTTCACTATAACTGATCACTTTCATCATGTAATTTAAAAAAACCTGCATGTGCACTGAGTGAGTCAAAGTATTTCCTAGGAGGTCCACTATTTTATTTCTATTGCATTATCTACTCTATTATTCAAAGTTGTTGCAAGTGCTTTTGATACTTCCCTATAGGTAACACAAACATATTCTATTATTGTCTTTCCAAAATCATTAGCATAATGATACCTCTAAACAATGTTTGGGTAATTAATATATATGCTCTTTTTCTATTCAGAAAGTACCAAGTATATTGAGTAAAGAAAATTAAAGCAAGAAAATAGGTAGCATTTTTTTACAAAATGTTAACTAGTGCCAGCTAATTACTTCTCTGAAAATATTAATCAAATGGTAATGAATCAGAGGGTGACTTTCATTTCCACCGAAAAGGCTCCACTGAAAATCATTCCATGCTATAAAAATTAAATGCAAACAATGACATTGCAAAATGTCTTGTATAATTTATTTGTTTAAATTTATGAATACATATATTTTTGGCTACTGGACATGGTGATTCACAACTAAATATTTCCCTGGCTGTAGATTTTTTAATTAGTGAGAAAACAAAGCTGTGAAACATAACAGATGAGTATAAAAGAAGAAAACAGACTATAAGAAAAACAGGACATTTAGATACAAAATTGTTTTCTCAATCTTAAGTATGATCAAATTACCAATTAAATATAATATTTCCATTTTCAAATTAATGCAAAGATACTATGAAGATAATAAAATATTATTACCAACTCTATCCATCCCAACACGATTATTTTTAGATTTGAGTAGCATGTTGCAGCTACTCAACTCAATTCCCTTCACTAGTGCTTTTTATTATAAAAGATTATTTCATATTATCTCCCTGCTTCCTCATAAAGATCTATCTAGCTAGGTAGAAACTTCTGGTGGGCTTCAAGATTGCTCTTTTCAGTCACAAAACTGTGGCATTACTTGTGTATCAAGGACATTTGATGTGCAAATGTATACACTGTGAAATATACAATCATACTTGCACCAACAAATAGGATGCTTAACAGTCTGATTGCTTGAAGTTTTAATGGATCCATTACATAAGTGTTTAAATACTTATTTCATTTTAAACGTGAGGGCCCAAACAATCATGTATGGTTTTGAATAAATTAAAGATTTATAGTAATTAACACCAGGTTAACGAACTTGCCGACAAACTATTTAATGTTGAATTCCAGTGGCAGGAAGCTATAGCACATGTGCCAAGTACAGACTGCCAGCTCCCAGGGGCACCTCATGGTATGGCAGGGCATTGCCTCTGCTGCCTGGTTCCTGATGCCTGGCTAAGGACCTTGGGCACAGATGGGTGTGTGCACTTAAGCAACAGCTGTTCATCATGGATAAAATCAGTCGTTTATAGCTGAGAAAAGAAGCAAAGGAAAGAAGGAGGGAATAAAAAAGAAAGAAAGGACCAGATTGTAAGGGTGAAAACAAAAGGGAGAGAAGACACACAGGACTTCCTTTCTATCCCAAAGTAACGAAGTTAGTTGTTGAATGAGGGCCCTGGATTCAGGCAGAGGCAGTGAGTGCAGGAAGATACGGAAAGGATGAAAACCTGCAGCTGCCACCCAGTGATGACTTAGAAGGCCCACAACAAAACTGCAAGACCGTTGCCCTTGAATTCCCTTTCCAGACTCTTCTCACATGACTTCTAGATCCCTCTAGTGCTCATTCTACCCTTAGGTTCTCTCTGGCCATCACAGCAACTAGGAAACGCTTTGCTTTTGAATCCTTTTCTTTCCAGGTAAGCAAAACCCCCAACTAATAGCAGTCCTTGAATGCTATGCATTTCTTGTATGGATTTGATGAACTGATCAAAATGATATTGCCTAGAGCACAAGAAGGTCTTTGTATTTTAAAAGATAATCATTAACTCTGATGCACTGGAGTGAGGAAAGTCTTCACTGCTCCTAGTGCAGTCTAGGTTCAATCTCCCTCTCCTCTAGTTTACACCGCTCCATCCCCACAGATCTGGTTGAGAGCAGTGGCCTAGACTGTGCCCCTAGGAGCAAGATCTGCCAAGATTCTGGATTGTTACAATTGAGGTGGGGAGGGCGCTTCTGTCATTCAGTGGACCAACAGCAGGGCTGCCGCTGATCGTCCTGAAGTGCATGGCACTATCCACAACAGAGGGCTGTCGAACCACACTCGTGCATCAGGCCGGGCTGAGAAATCCTGACTTGTTTCACTTATTACAACAGCATTATGTCTCTGACACATAGGCACCTTCATCTTCAGCCCGCAGAAGCCCTGAACCTCAGTAAATCTTAAGTCGCGAGGATTACAACTTTAACACGAGGAATTCCTCCACAATTAGAGGAATATAGGACTGGGATGTAGTGTAGCTGAATAATAATTTCACCCCAGTCTGCAATTTCTTTTCCTTTACATTCTTATGCCTTAACAGCAGTATCAAGACCACCTGCTGAACAGTACTAAGATGATTAAAAAACATTTTTCATTACCTTTGCCAGTATTTATGCCCCCTCAATAACAAAAGTTGGTTTGTACAAAATCATAGAAAATCTGTTTTGCTTTATAGGTTTTGACTCCACCTCTTATGATACAATATTCTCTCAAAGACAATATGAGGTGCACATGGTGGTGCACACTTGGAGTCCCAGCACCCCGGGAAACTGAGGCAGGAGGACTACAAACTCAAGCCCAGTCTGGAAAACCTCATGACTTAGAGAGAACAAGACCCTCTCTCAAAACAAAGACTAAAATAAAAGAGGTTGGGATTATAGTTCATCAGGAAAGCCCTGGGTTCAATCTCTTGTAACATAAAAAAAAAATGTTATTTCTAATTGGTTTTGTCTCAACTCACTCAAGAGAAATGAGAAAGAAGAAATGGTTTTGGAAATATTTTTGGCAGCTCTAAATATTTCAAAAGAATCATCTTTACAACCTAATTCGTTTTTTAAAAATTTCATCTATCCATTTTTAAAAAGAAACACAAAGATTACATCCCAACTGGAAAAAATGTGTTTATGGAAAATCTTCTCTTTTGGGGACTGTCTCAGTTTGGACCTCAAGTATAGTTTGAAAATATTTCTTTACACTGTTATACAAAGACTACATTTATATAGCCGTCAGTTAAACAGTTCTTAGATTTTATCAACTAGTTAATGTAGAATACTTTAGTGCCAGAGAAAATAACTAGTATAAACTCAATGTGGATGAATGAAATGATACACAAAAGGAAAAATAACTACTTGTATGACTAAGTAAAGCTAGTAACTAACTAAACCAAATAACTAACCAATAACTAAACCAAAGGAGATAACTCCGAGACTTTTTTGGTGGGCGATGAATGATGCTGAAATTAAATTTAGAAACATTCTCGTAATTCGATTACTTACTTAAAATATGAAATTTAAACCAATCTAGGATATATTTTCATATATATAAATATATTTTAATATATTCCATTATAATTATACTAATACAGATCTCTACAGAGGCTCTTTTCTTGAGTGAGATATAATTCAATACAATGTTAGCCTCTAAAGAGAATTAAGTATCACATTCTATGCTGCACGTTGTATTTTTGTATCATGTATATGTACATGTTAATATTAAAATATTCTGAGTTCATGGATAAAACTAGATTTTAAATCTTTTTTATAAATGGTCAGACAGCATATAAAATACTGAATTCCTTACTGAAGCTATGTAAAACTGTAACAAACTTCCATTTCACAAATGGTCCTATAGCAGTCAGGGTTTTAGAGAATAAACAAATACCCTAACCTGAACTGTTCAACTACTTCAGTAACACAGCAGCTTTCCATGTTTAAAACATGCTGCTCAAGTCATGAGACAGTCTATGCAAAACAAGGACTAGAACCACTTTGCAAACTTTAGGCAGTTAATAATCACAACACCCTTCAATTCAGATCATTTTCTTATAAATGCTATTATTTCTACATCTGACCTGTAATTCCACATCTTTCCCTGAGCTTGTTGGCTTCTTCTACTAAGCACAAGTCTCGGGGGTAAGAGCTTTTACACAAAATAACTATTATCCCAGCAAACTTAAAGTGTCAGTGTAATTCTTTGGCACATTCATTTCTTGCAAAAGATTCAAAAGGAATACTCTATCCTGAATTTTCTGTATCCCCCAAACTGCTAACAATATTATGCCAATCATTATTTCTAGCTTTGAGAATATAACCTAAATTGTCCTCTCTTTTGAGTTTCCACATCATAAAGACATTAAATAAATTTCATAAGGCCATCTCCATTTTTGATTCTTCTCTTTGACATGTATACAGGAATATAAAATGTTTTCTTAGGTATTCAATTTTACCTAACCTCAGAAATGCAGTAGGAAATGCACAAGAAATGAAATGACAGTAGTCTTATTATTCAGTGCCATATACCACAAAACAATTGCTAATTACTTGAACTTCATGGAATCAGTTTTATTTGCAATATCCACGTGGCTAAGAAAAGGTCCAATTTTCAACAAATTTATCTACTGTCACCTCCCAGACAGACCTACAGCACTACAACTGATGTCACATGCAGATGTGCTTTTCTATATGCTGTTACTATTAAATATGTTACTCTCATAGCTACAAGTAAAAAAGCATAGTCTTTGCTCTTTAAGCATTAATGACTTACATTCACTTAAGCATTAGTCTTCACATCACAGCTAGTAGTATGTACTCAGTAAATGTTTGTTAAAGAATGAATCAATTTCAGCCATATTTGCCAACTTCCATTGCAACCACATTCTTAACACCAACAAAAGAACAATCTCAGGTCTTTGGGTTGACACCTATATTCCCAACACATCAATAGTCTTTCTTTTTTTCTGCTTAAAAAAATATTGCTGCCTTTGCAACTTGTCACAATTACTACAAATAAGCCAACCACATTTCCAAAATCTGATAAACTTAGTCTAATTAATTTTGAAAAAATAATTTTCAGAAAAAGTGAGTTTAGTCAACTGAACAAGAAAGAATACTAACAGGTATTCACTCCAATCTATCAGATGAACACTCACAATTCCAAAAGCTATGAGGCCATTTTGTTTTCCCTCTCTAAGCCAGTTTGCTATTTGTTTCTCAAGACAAATAATTTCACTAATTAAGACTTTAGAACTTGTCATCCCTTTATTATTTTCTTCTTTTTAAGTAATAGTTCAGTTCTAATAAATGTTAACCAGCATTAGAATGAACTATAAAATAATTCTGATTGTCTTAGACATGGTAAATGAGTTCATAATACAGAACACTTTCAAAATATATTATTCCCAAATAAATATAACCTTAAAAGTTTAACAGTTTAACAAAACCAAGTGGCAGTGATCCAAATTAACAGTCAAAATAACCATAAGATGAAAACCCAGATAAGAATATAACAAAGTCAAAGTTTCATTGCATGGTTGTTAGTAGGAGCTTTTCCGCTATGCAACCCTCTATAGCTGTCATAGATATCAAACTCTCAGTCACATATGTTTGTAACTTTTAAAGTAAAATTTAAATTTAGAGCAATATGTAAGAATGTTCTTTTACCAGATGGGCAAAGTAAACTCAAAAAATAGAAACACAATCATTTCATTTTGTGCATATCTTAAAGCAATCAATGGTGGAGGAGACAAAAACCTACCACACTCAGTAATGACTCTGCTTCTATTATTATCACTATTGTAAAGGCAAGCAAATAATCCAAGTGCAGAAAATATTAAAAATGAAAAAGATCTGAGTAAAGTTTTTTTCCCTACTCAAACATGTTATTATTCTAACTTCTAAAACTTAGCTATTGCTCCCTCAGCCTATGAACTCACTGGTACTCAACTCTTGGAATTGTAAATAAGAAATCTGAGATGAGCAATTTCACTATTATTAGTTTTCAACTCGCTAAAACTTTGGAAGCTCCCCAAAATACCATTAAAACACCAATCTGTTAACAGTTATGGGAATTTCCATGAATAACAAAGTAAGAAATATGGTACAGTTTTGTGGTAAGAATTTCTCCAAAAACATAACAACACAACCATATGACACTGAATTAACTTGTGTCTGGAAATCTAAGACATACGCATATGTTTAATACATACAACCTGACAATTTAAATTTTCTAACAAAACCTATTTTCATGAAAAATTAAACCATTGCACTTTTAACTTTAAAGATTAGATAAATAGTTTAAAGAACTCCCTTTAGTCAGATGTTATTTTCAAAATTGTTTCTTTCAAAGATTGGGGATGGTACGTGGGTTCTGATCAATAAAGCTATGCTTCTATTTATAATTATTTTCTCCTTTCAAGCCAAGTCTGTGTTAACACTGAAACCACAAATTGTTTACATCATAACGTGCAAATGATCAAAACTACCTGCAGTGTCTACATTATTTCATAAAGCACAGTTCAAGTTTTAGTGCAATTAATTATGTCATCTTTAGCTTTCAATTTCTATGGAGATTTTTAAAGAATTGAACCCAGGGGCTCACACATGCTAGACAAGTGCTGTACTACTTATCTACCTCCCAGCCCCTAGCAGAGATTATTCCAGGACTGTGTAGAGACAATTCTAGAGCGTATGCCCAGGCCTTCCTTCTATATCTCTAAACACCTGGTAGCTCTAGGTATAGTATTCATTCGGAAGTTTGGACCAAATCCCTGGTCCCTGGACCAGTAACAGCACCATCCCCTGAAAATTTTTTAGGGATGGAAATTATGAGATTAGACCCTACATCGACATGTGTTTTGAAATTCAGGTGACTCTGCTATGTGGTCAAGTTTTAGAACTTCTGAACTAAATCATCAAAATCCTACTGTGATTAGATCCATCACTTCATCTATGAGTGCTGTGTTCAACTGAATGCAGTCAGTGATTCCAGTAGTCTACATAAAATGCCATAATTAAGAATAGCACCTCTGTTAAGTATTTAAAAATTAGCATTCTTATAAAGACAAAATTCACATTAGGATGCTTTTCATAATTAAGCACACTGTGAGAAATGTTTGATATCATATGAATTAACAGTGGTAATTTTCACATTAAATCTTGCTTCCTTTCACATTTAGAATGTAGAAATTTATTCTGGCTGTTGTAAAATTAAGTCTGTGCTTTTTGACAGTTAAGGTGCTGACGATTTGCATCTACTTCACAAAGCCAGTTACTACACATAGCCTTTTCTCACTCTTCCATTTTTCCTTGATCCTGGGATATCTACACATATGAAGCATTCTAAAATTCTATCTATAGGAAATTTTTAACTACATAGAAACATGAAGTGTCATATATTAAAAAATTATAATTTCAAATAGATCTGGTTCCAAAATATGACTTAATGAAGTCTATTTCAACAGTTAACAGCATGGAACCTGTTTCATCTAAGAACCACAATTCCCAAAGATGAAAGCTTTAGACTTGGGATGATACCTGAACTTTCCTGAGGCTACTACAAAAGGAGGGGGGGGGAATCATCTTTTGAAATGACACAAAAACCTGGATTAACTGTCATGGACCAAAAGGAAAAGCTGTTAAAAACCAGCACGGGTCAAGTTGAATAGTCCTGATCTGCTCCTGGAGGAGGAAGCTCTTTTCCCACTCAGTTTCTGTCTTGACAGGTGACTGTCTGACAACACATCCCTCTTCCTAAACCTGTTTCCTGCTACACTCTTCACTCAGCTCAATGTTTTCACTTCAACAAGCCTCCTAACCCTTCCCACCATAATACCAGGACAGTTCTAGCCAGATCAACTGATGGGCTTATAGGTATCTCTTCTTAAATGAATGTTTCTTAAATTTCAATTTCATTAAGCAATTAATGGAGAAAGATCCCAACGTTTGTTACTATTATCTTGCTCCAAGAACACACAAGAGTGCTATAAGTGAGAATCAGAAAAGCATCTGTTACAGTACTTAGAGAGGACGTATTAAAATCTGCTCTGCCATTCTACACCTACAAAGAACTTAATCATGCAATGACTAAATCCTGTATAGAGGTGATTAATGCATCCAGCAATCTATTTCATTTCCAATTTTCCACATCAGGAATATAGTCAGCTCTTAAACTAGCTGTATACTTGGCAGTATTTTTTGCCAAAGGGTTTTCATGTCATAAAAAGTCAACAAATACCTTTCCAAAGAAATCCTTCAGACGGTATTTGAGACATAATTCAGAATTTTTAGCATTTTAGATCTACCTAAACCACTAACTACTCAAATGCCAGAGTGAATCTTTGCAAAGGCATACATTTGAGAAATTTCCCTCAATTTCTCTAGTTAGAAGATTTATGATATTGTTTACCAATTGTTCGTATTAGGTGTGAATTCAGAGTGGAAAGAAATGGCACTAGGACCATTATAAACCAAATGGATCATCCTTCCACTGGAATACTGAAATGCCTTCTGGGGAAAAAATGTATTTTAAGGCAAGATATGTTAATGTAGCTCAAAAAAACTGATCTGTAATTTCTTTTGGCTTTGTCAAGGGACTAAATACATCCCTTTGTCGGACTTCAGTTACATTTCATAAAGATTTATCAAGTACTATTTATATGAACAACTCAAGGAGGATGAGGCAAGAGGAACCCCAAGTTCCAGCCCAGTTGAGCAACTGGATATAGCTTCGTGTGAAAGCCTTGGGTTCAATCCCTGGTACTGTAAACACACACAGACACACACATATTTTTCATATTCTGTCCTGATTAAAGACCTCTTTACAAAAAAAACAAACAAACAAACAAACAAAGAAAATAGAAAAGCTCACACTGCCTCCTACTGTTAAAAACTTATAAGGTCATATATTGTCCACAAACAGCACAGTGTAATGACAGCCAGGGAAGTGTCTTAGCTTCTGTTTTAAATAATCTAACAATATTCTAAATGAAGACGTTGAAATGGCTGGAATATTGTCTATAATCCATACACTGTGCAGAATGCACTAGTAGTATGACATCACAATTAGAAACTGTGCTTCCCAAACAGACTTTCCATGTGACTGACACACACAACAATTTAAACACACAAAGCGCCACTCTACTTTGCCAGGTAGTTACTTTCCCAGATCTAAGGCGGACTTAGAAGATGGTTTCTTCTTTTCCCTATTTACAGTGGAATAAATTGCTCCATATCAGCAGAACACAATCAAATACATTTTTTCATTTTGTATTGTCAGTCTGCACAGCCACATCCAGGGCTTCTAAGACACTGAGGATTTTCTCCCTACTTAAGAAGTTGGCAATGTCACACAACTTATCACTGAGAAATGTCTTCAAAATTTGGCAGCTCTCTGAGGACATCTTACCTGCCTCTGTCCACCTTGCTATGGCATAATAGTATGCTATTATTACTGATACTGACAACCACTGTATGAAATACAGAAACACAATACTTCTGGGGTTGTTTCATTAAAAATGTCGTTTGTATTAAAAGTCTTAAAATGAAGAGACAATGATCAAACGAGTGGAAATAAAAGTTACAATTAGAATCCTCTTGATACATCACAAGCGTGAAATTTTGCTCTCTGCTGCTGCAAGCCACCCTTCAAGAGATCAGGAAAGCATTTTAAAAGTAACACAAACAGGGGACTAAATACTTGAAACCTGAACAAAAGGAAGGCAAGGGAAAAATACTGCAAGCCTTGGACATTTTAAATTGGTGAAAATGATAAAGAAATTCACTAAACAACAGGCGCTACTGTCGTGGGTCCTTCAGGAAGATTACTGAAAGGAAACTGGGAAGTGGTCTGGGGAAGAGCAGACTCTGGGATCTGGTGGGGAGCTCACAGGCTGGCACCGGCTGGAACAGCTGAGTTTTGAAGGCACTCTGCAGACACAGGGGTGCTGGGGGCCCTGAATCACGTTTACAGTCTTTATATTGTGTTTTTAAAAGCTAGTCTTTCAAATTCTGTTACTACCAACCTAAAGGGAAAAAAAAAGCTAAACTTAAAAAACACACACATACAACGGTACACACAAAACTGTGCAGATCTGTAACATTTTTTTTCACAGCTGATAAAAAAAAATACTACCATTCTCCCCCAGACTCCCCTTTGATACAGTAGGTAAACAAAATAGATTTTTTTTTTTCCACAAATATCAGCAGACACTTTCTGGCACCCCACACTGTATTGGCATCAGTGTTAACAGTCCCAGTTCAGATGTGCAATACTTCAGATTGGACACACTGTAACAAGAATCCAACTTTGCATAGACATCCTCAGAATCGCAATCAGTCACAGGGTTGCCTTTCCAAGATGGTAGAAAAGGAACCCGGTTTGCATTTCCAGCTACTTCTAGAAAACAAGGGAAAAAAACAAGTTTCTTCCTCTCCTCCTGCTCCTTCATATGGTTTTCCCGGGACTTCCTTCCATGTATTTAGAACTTGGAAATAGAAAACAGTTGTTAACAATAAAAGGTGGAATGGGGGTTCCCTGTCTCCCACTTCTTTCTTTCCACTTTCCCCACCTCCCCAAGCCCCGTTTTTTTCGGAGCTGAAACTTTTGCTTGCCGGCTGCAAGCTGCCAATACAACGCCCTAACGGCTGCTTAAATGGGGAAATATACGTCAACCAAAAATCGAAACGTACATGCTGCAAAGAGCCACATTTCCACCAGGGTCTCCGATGGTCAGGACCCGACAACCTCTCGGACAAGGGGTGAAGAAGGCAGGGGATGCTGGCCACGGGAGGCCAGCGGGGCTTCCGGAACCCCTGGACAATGCAAAGTCGTCTCCAATCTCAAAGCAAGAACAGAAATCACATTTAGAGTCGGATGTGTCTGGCTTTTGTGCGCTGAGCGGGCCGGCGCTCGGCCACCGCGGGCGTCTCAGTCTCAGAGGATCACGCAGGCCGAGCAGCAGCCCTCGTCGCCGTTGGGCTGCGCCGCGTAGTTCATCTGCCGCACGATCTCGGCGAACAGCTCATCCACCGAGGCTTTGTTTTTGGCCGATGTCTCCATGAAGGGGCAGCTCCACTCCTCGGCCAGGGCCTTGCCCTCGCCGTAAGAGACCTCGCGCTCGCCCTCGAGGTCCACCTTGTTCCCCACCAGGATCATGGGCACGCGCTCGTACCGCTTCACGCGGATGATCTGGTCCCGCATGGGCTTGATATCCTGGAAGCTCTGCTGGTTCACGAGGCTATAAACGAGGATGAAGCCCTGGCCGTTCTTGATGTACAGGTCCCGCATGGACGCGAACTGCTCGGTGCCCGCCGTGTCCAGGATCTCCAGCACTGACGGCGAAGAGTCCACCTCGATCTCCTTGCGGTAGAAGTCCTCGATGGTCGGGTCGTACTTCTCGATGAAAGAGCCCGTCACGAACTGCACGGTGAGCGCGGACTTGCCCACGCCGCCCGAGCCCAGCACCACCACTTTGTACTCTCTCATGGCTCCGTCGGCGCTCTCCCCACGCCCGCCGCGGCCCCGTCGGGGCTGCGCGCCTCGGCAGGCTGGGCTGGGTGGCCGGACTGCGCCCCTTCCTCACTCCGCAAGAAAAGCCCCGGAAAGGCTGGCGGAGGAGCGCGCGGCGGAGCGATGGCCACGCGGGCGCCGGGCCGGCCAGGAGCGGAGGCGTGCTCCTGGGGTGCGGGTCCGGGGCCCCGCAGCAGCTCGCGCCGGCAGCCCTGGCGGCGCAGCAGAGAGGACAATGCCGGCTGCCTGAGCGAGGCGACGGCCGAGGCTCCTCGGCGCAGCAGCCCAGGAGGTCGGGACTCGGCGGAGACGCGCTGCGGAGGGGGCTGCTAATCGCGCGTCGGACCCGGCCGCGCGTGGCATGGATCGCCGCGGAGCGTGCGCCCCCCGCCCCGGCCCATCGCGCTCTCGTCCGCAGCCTCCGCGGGGCTAGGGCTTCCGACTCGCGGCGCGCAGCCCGGCCCTCGCGTCCTCGCCCCGCCCGCCCGGGCGAGCATGCCCAGTGCGCGCGGCCGCGCCCCGCCCGGACTTCCGCTCCTGATTTTCTGCCGGTTAGCGGGGGCGGGACGGTGGGCCGGGCTCGCGGTTTGAGTCGGCGGGAGCGGGTTTACAGCGCCCGAGCCCAGAGCTGAGCGGAGAGCAGTGTGCACACGGCGGGGAACAGTCGAAAGGGAGGGCAACAGCCGCCTTCTCTACGGAGGTTCCGAGGGGCGGAGGGGGCCGCGTTCGGCAGCTCCGGTCCTCAGCCGTGGACGTCTGCCCGGGCCCGGGTGGGTTTGTTTGCGGGGTTCAGGGCTCCGCCTAGCGGGCCGGCTCCGCCCGCTCCGTACCGCGGGACAAAGAAAACCGGAGGGACCTGCTCGGGGCACTGTCCCGAGTAAGGATGGCGTAGCCCCTGGTGCTCGGGTGTGCCGCGCTCGGCCCAGGCGGGGCCCCGCTCCAACCCCAAGGGGCGCTGGCCAAGCCCGGCGAAGTGGACGGCTTCCCTGCCCGGGAGCCTAGGGTGCAGCGGTCAGGGCAGGCTCAGCCGCAGAGCAGCCTCTCGGGCGACGAAGTAGGAAGCTTTCGCACCACACACCCACACTCCGTCTCAAATTACTCGCCCAGACTCTGAGCCCATTGGGCCCAGGGCGCGAGTCTCACACCCCCAGGTGTCTCTCCATTGGCTGAAGCCAAGGTTTTATTAGTTTGGGCTGCTTCATTGGTTGAAAAGTAGCCTCCGCTCGCGATTGGTTATTTATAGAGACTGAGTTGGGAGGCAGAGGCACAGCTGTTCTTTCTCCGCCGCTCCCCGCCCCCGCCCTCCTACTTCCCCAACCCAGTCGTTTTGAAGCGAAGAGTGAAAAAAGAAGAATTTAGGCGGAGAGCTCAGGACTAAATATAGTCCTTTGTTGGTGCTTTAGAGAGAGTCTGACTTCTCCGTGCCCAGTCACGATTGCCCCCTGAAGGGTACAGCTAGGGCTGGCAAGTTCTTCGTCTGCAAGAAACGGTTTCCACAGTTTTGTGTCTTGTTTTGGTTTTGGTTTTTTCAAGGAGGGGCGAGCACTAGACGAGAAATGAGCCCCCTGGACAGCGTGTCACCTGGAGAAGAGAGGGAACGGTCCAGGCTTGCCTGTCAGGAAACGTCTAAACCACCGGGCGGGCGGGTCGTCTCTAGATTTGGCTCGCATTCGCGGGAGGCTTGAGGGAGCTGCCTCGACTTGTTCTTTGTCGTCCCGGTTCCCCACAAGGAGAGATGTCAAGACCTGTCTGGAGACGGCGCTGGCAGCGTGAGCCCCAAGTGGGTAGGGAGGATCTGAGCGTCAGCCTGGCTTGTGACCTGACCTTTCTGTCTCCTGCCGCTGCTTTCTGTCCTCAGCCAGGGATGAACCAGGTTGTGCTGGCACCCGGTTTCAGTTCCTAGTCCTACCGTGACTCATGGCCACGTTTGCGAGTCATCTTGCAAACCCCTGACCAATTCCGCAGCGGGAAGTGAGCCGAGAAGCGGTACTGACGGGATGTGGGCCCAGCCTCTGCATTGGGCGGAGCAGGGGATTCTCACCCTTGAGCCCTACCCCTGCCCTGCCCTGCCATTTAGTGCAGCAGCGGGCGCATTCACCTTGACTATCTAGAGTGCTCGGATCACCTCATGCTTACGTAATTCTCCAGGAAAATCTCTGGGGGATGCGTTCTTTTGTAATGTAGCTAGATAGAATCTCACCAGCCTGGACCCAGTGTTTAATGTTTGCCAATTATTACTCTATTCCTTTTACAGAGAGGAAGTTGAGGCTCCACAATGTTCAGTAACTTGCTTGAGAATCCAAGGCTAGAAAGTTACAAATTTTAGATTCTAACTGTTTGGCTGCAGAGCTTGGTCTCAACAGTAACGGATCGGACCCATTTACAGCAGAAGTCGCAGGTTTTATTCATTGAATCTTAAGGAAGAATGATCAGACTGGTTCTTAGACCCAAGCGACAGGAATATCTGCCCACCACCAGTCCCTTGCAGTGCCGATCTGTGGCAGTGCCCATTTCCACAGGGGCAAGGTAATGACTGTCTGACCCTCTTCTACAGCAACTTCCAGATACTCTGAACTCTGGAAATCTTGGCCCACAAGGTGCCAAATTCACTTCCGAGCTGTGGGGGTTGAATTCACCCCTAGTTTAGGAAAGAGCTTTTCACTGGGGAGTGCACTCCCAGGTGCTGTAGTGCAGCAAGAAGTGTCTGGGTCAGTTTTGTCTTCCCTGCTTTGGGGAGAGTCCAAAAATTCCTAATTCAAATATTCATTACTCAGGTCCTCCTGGAAAGGTATTTCTTACAGTAGAAGGACAGATCATATTTTCACAGCTTCTTATCTTGATTTGTAACTTCAAGTCTTAGATAATGCTGTGTGACCCTGCCTGAGTACTCTTACTACGAAGATGTGGTTCCGAGTATGACAGAAAATAATACTCTTCATCCTTATAAGTCCGGTGTCTAATCTCAGGTATTGGATATTAATTATTACCTTGGGTCTTGGACAGGTTCAGTTTCCTGAACTTAATTCTCCTATCTGTAAAGTGGTGATAGTAAAAGTTGCCTTATCCACCAACTGTACAAAGGAACTTGCTGAGAATCTAGTCCCCAATGCTGTCATTTTACAGCAGAGAAAGTTGAGCAGAATTGGAAGTCTGGTGTCCTGACGTCACTTCCCACAGCGCCTGGAGGTAATGATTAACAAATAATGGAGAGGTGCAGTGGCCTCCACATACAGTCGCAGCCAGAGATCCGCTGAGGCAAGAAGATCCAGAGTTCAAGGCCAGATTAGGCTAACTAGTGAGACCTTTTCTCAAACAAACAGCCAACAAAACGACATACAGCTAGTGGTTGGAAACCTGCTCTTAAAGCTGTAATACCCATGGGCTGGAGATTTAGCTCAGGTGGTACGCGTCTACCTTAGAAGCACAAGGACCCAAGTTCGGTTCCTGGTATCAGGGGAAAAAAATAACCTTGTAATACCCAGACCTAGGCGACCTGATTGCCTCATCTGGAGGGGACCATCCATAAGACACCAGGTAGTATGTGAGTGAGTATTGAAACTTTGATGGCCTCCAAGAGACCGAGAGGTAACACAGTTTGAACAGTTTCTATTACAGATTCTTCAACTGTAATTGTGTTATGTCCCTTGTCTCCCGTAGAAAGACACTCTGTGTGGTGTACTGGGATTAAAATAAAGGAAGAAATATTACTGATGTACAAATTTTAAGGCTGGTCTCTTCATCCGATGAGAAATGTTAGATGTGTTTTTACCCCCAGATACAGTGTGAATCATTATCCAATATCATAATTATTTACATAGCTGAGTCTGGTACCCTAAACATTGTGAATTACTTGAGGCCAGGGTCCATGTCTTTTAGTTTTAGAGCATTCTTTGTCTTTCACGTAATTTACCACCGTAGAAAGTCTTTGATAAATATTTATTGATGAATATATGAATCCAGCTTTATTCCTTTTCTGACTTCTGTTTGTGACAAATAGCAGTCCTGGGGGAAACACAGTATTTCACAGATCTAAAGAAAAATGTTTACTTAACATTTCAGTTTCCCAGAGTCTAAGATGCTAGGCTGATGAAAGTCTGTACTCATTTGACTAGAAGCATTCAACTAGTGATCTTGAGAAAAAAGTTACCAACATCCCATGTATAAATCCTTTCTCTGAAGAAGAAAAACATTCCTGGAAAACAATCTAAAGTAAAAGGTACAGGATAGGTACCTACAGGATAGGTAAGGATAGATCAGATTTCATACTGAATATTGTTTAAACAGAAGTTCCAGCCTTGTTTCTGTTCACACAGAGGTATTGCTGTACTCCTTTTAAGGTGCTAGAGTTGAGCTGTTGAGCTTGTAAAGAATATTAGATAAAGCCTGTAACCACCCCCCCCAAAAAAAAATAAATAAAAAGAAAGAAGGCGAAATCCCTGCTCACTGATCCTCCTTATTTTCATAAAGAAGATGTTGATTTCATGGATATTTATACTATTAGCTTATGCCACCTATAGGTAAAAAAGTATAGACAGATTATTCTAATTCTTGAAAACATCAAGAGTAAGATGATAGTGGTCATGTATCTTTATTTTAAAATGGGAGGATAAGATTAACTTAGTCTTGCAAAATTTTCAATAAATATTTGGTGAGTAACTGAACATGTTACTGTATAATAAATAGAACCAATTTAGAATGTTTTGTCAGTGATCCTTTTAAAATAAGTTCCAGTGGTACTTCTGTACATATTTTGTACATTGGCCAAAACATCACTGTTTCATACTGTTTATACTATTGAGATTACACTTTGAGTAACCAATACATTGTACACATCACTATATCCTACTACATACTATTCATATTGCACTTTGAGCAGACCTCTTATAAGAACAAAGACTTGTATGGAAACTTTGTATGTTTGTGTCTTTAAAATATCATAAAACCTTAGCAGGATAACTAAAGTGATTACTAAATGTCGAAGCTTAGCATCTACCTAAATCTCTTATATACTCTAATTTCTTTTTCTTCCTTTAACTATTCTCCAGAAAATAAACAAATGCTCTTCTTGTTTATATACACAAGTTAGCCTAAGCTGGAGTATAATGTAAAGCACAGACTAATACCACCTAACTGTTCTGTAGGTTTCTATTCCACCATAAACTCCTGTTGATGGTTTGATATATCTTAGTTCTTTTATTTATTTTTAGAGAAAAAAAAGATAAAATCCTTCTCTAAGACAAATGATCTAACCTTTTCTCTCACGTCTTAGATTTACCTGACACCCAATCTGTAGTTAAACACCACATTCCACTAGTAGAATAATTTATATGACGAATGTACTCACTAACTGAAAGGAGATTTTAGAGAGATTTCATTGACCTTAGTTTTCTTAGTTGAAAGCTCAAATTCAGCTGCCAGTCTAAGATTTGATTCTTTAGTACCTTCTGTTCCAGAGAACCAAATTTAGAAAGAATGGGAGAAATTGCTTAGCTACATTGCAAAGAATTCTCCTCTAACTCTTTTCCTCACCAACTGTGAGGAGCCCCCTTTTCTTGGCAGTGCTGAGAATCCAGCTCTTCTGCTCTTGCTTTATCTTAGCTTATTGCCCCTTTTGTAGCAGCAGCTCCAGGGAGACAATGAGAGTTTATACTGGTAGCAAGAAAGTTTTCTTTGTAAATCATTGCCAGCAAAAGGGTCTGTTTTAAGAGATCTGCCTAACGGGAGCTCTTGTTTTTCTGGTAGTTGCATAATCTAGTGATCCGGAGATAGTGCACAGGGTCTGTGAGTGTTGGTTAAGGAAGATAACACAAAATTGCACATTCCATCTATTCAGAGTTCTGTGATTGTTCTACTCAATTCTGTTATGGATGTTTTTAACTTCTCTGAAATTATAAAAATCGGTTTTGAAACTTATATATAAAAGAGGCTTACTGTTCTTTTATTCAAGTATTATGATGTGGGTGTATCACCACAATATATAAAAATTAAGTTCTTTCTGTTAAGGAATTTATTTTTAAAAAGCCCTCTCATTACCTTACAGAAATTTATGGAAAATCCTATAAAGTATTAAATATTTTTGTGTTTCATATGCATCAAGCATTCTAATCATATTCTAAATACCCCCCTCATATCAGACCAGATGATAATTTTTTCAGATTTTGCAGGCCATATCAACTTTTTTGCAAGTACTGAATTCTGTCTTTACATGAGAACTGCCATAAACAATATGCAGAATAGTGTGTGCTATACTTTAATCATCCTTTCTTTGTGAAAACAAGTGGAAGACTAGAGTTAGCCTGCAGGTTCATAGTTTATCAATTTCTAAACAACATTATGAGGGAGAAAAAAGTCGTCATTTTTGCTCTACTTTCTCTTAACCAAAATGAACTATTTACATGTTCATAGATGTAATCACAATTCTTAGCCGTAAATTTTAGTATAATGACATTCGAAGACTGAATATATATGAGTAACATTTTACGGTTGGGATGAAATATCTAGCAAGTGTTATTTATTTATTTATTTATTTTTAGACAAGGTCTCACCTTGTAGTTCACACTGGCCCTGAGTTTAGCCTTGAACTCACAGCAATGCTCCTGCTTCTGCCTTCCGAGTGCTGGGATTATAGGTATGAGCCACCATGCTCGGCTAACAACTGCAATTTAAAGGAGGAAATTTTTGAGCCCTATAGTGAACACTTGTAATCCTAGCGCTCCAGAGGCTGAAGCAGGATTGCCACCATTAGGGGCTACATAAAACCTTGTCAGAGAGAGAGAGTGAGAGAGAGAGAGAGAGAGAGAGCGAGCGAGCAAGAGACAGAAAGAGAGTGAGACAGAGAGACAAAGAGAGACAGAGAGAGAGAGAGGATGAGAGGGATTGAAATAAATTTTAAGGGGCTGGGAGTTAGCTCAGTGGTTCCGGTGCCTGTCTTGTAAGCACAAGGACCCGGGTTGGATTCCCTGGTAACCACATACCATACTGGGCGTGGAGACTCACGCCCACCAGCAATCAGCACCACATACCACAGTGCCGGGCGTGGTGGCTCACGCCTGTAATCCCAGCACTTGGGAGGCAGAGGCAGGAGGATTGCTGTGATATGAGTCTGAGGCTGAGCTCAGGGCCAGCCTGAACCACAAAGCAAGACCCTGTCTCGAAAAAACCTAAAAAAAATTAAATAAATAAAATAAATAAATTTTAAAAAGAGAAGAAGTTTATTTTGGCCCACATTTTAGTAGTCTCAGTTCTCGTACAGTTAGCTGACTCGGACTCCAAGGCAGGTCGAATGGCACCAGGGCATGGCGGAGGAACAGCTACTAACAACATGGCATCTGGAAAGCAGAGCGAAAGGAGAAGCTGAGGAGGGAGCTAAACTCTTCTGACCACAGCCCCGGTGACCCACCTCTTCCAATCAGGCCCATGTTCTCAACAACCAGCCGGTTACAAGTCTTTGTTATCCAATAACATTCCAATAGCCGTGTGTATGAGTGCATGAAACTCTTGGGGAACACTAGCATCCTATCCCTGGATCCCCAAAGCCTGATGCCCATCTATTTATGCAAAATATATTTAGTCCATCTCTAAGAGTTGCCAAAGTGCTAATAGTTCCAGCATCTCTGAAAGGTTGAAGTCTCACATCACCTCTGAAAAATCAAAGCAAACTTAGATGTAAACCCTGTAAAAATCAAAGAAAAGCTAAACACTTCCAACATATAGTGACATTCCCATTTTAAAATTGAGAAATAATTAATTGATCTGATCCCATAGTTCCATGTATAACATCCAGGGGAAGCTGTGGTTAGATCTAAGTACTAAAAGCCTTGGGTAGTACCACCCATATCTCAGTACCAGTGATTGTAATTCCATGGTTTGTCTCTCAGGCTGGTTATGCTCACTCCTTATAGCTTTCCTTATATGTTCCCTTTCAGGTTTCCTCAACTTCTTGTGCTATCCAGTGCACTTTTAGCTTTACTCTAGCAGCTGTATGCACTGTTGTGTTAGGGGCATGTTACCTGGCTTCTGAATCTGAGTGGAACCCTTTATCCACCCTGTCTATAAACCAGCACAACATGGATGACACTGAGATGTGCTGCCAGGTGGAGCAGTAGCCTGGCTCCCTTGGATCATGACTGCAGGGATCTGTGACTTCCTTGAGGGATGACCACTATAAGTGAAAACTGAGGAAAATATTCTCTAGATAGACCATCTCCAGTTTGGTGCCCAAAGGCTTTCTTATTTAAGCCAAGTCTTTCAGTCTTATAATTTTGAATCTGCATGAGTAGTGCCTTACTGGTTCCTCTCATAGTCTCAAGCCATTTTTCCTATTGTCCTGTTATAAGGTACTGAGCTTCTTTTTAATGTTAATAATCTTAGCAAACAAGCTAACCTCCAATCCAATTTTATGGGCACTAACTTTACCAAAACTTCCTTTCTGGACAAGCTCAAAACATTTTAGATAATTCAACTGTGCTCTTTGCTCTTGATTTTCAATGTAGAATTGGCTAAAATCCCCCAGCAGCATCTATGCCACAGCCTTAACATTGGGCTATCTTAAATTCTACCTGCCATATTAATTGATCCATTGTTCTTAATCTTAGTCTCCTGCAAGGTCAGGACATAGGTAAAATGTAGTCAGAATTCCTGCCAGAGCATAATATACATGGTCTTGAGTCTAAATGCCAATGGAATCCTTGTTTCAAGCTAAAACCTCCTTAGCTTGGTTACTGCCTGCATTTCTAGCAGCTCAAGCCAGAATATCCCATCAATCTTGATTTACAGCATTTAAGGGCTACCTCTCTAGGTGGATCTCCACACCATTCTAAACTCCTCCCATAAGCCAGTTTCAAATAGGCTTCTGAACCATATGATCAGGTATCATACCAGCCACAACCCCATTATTCTGGCATCACAATTGTCTAGTCACTTCCCTTGATACTGAGACATAATAGAAAATACTTGCAAAGTAAAGGAAGAAGAGGTTTATTTTGATTTATAGTTTGTAGAGATTTTATTTGTACTCCACTGGCTTTGAAGCAGGATGGCATGACCTTGGGGCATGGTGGAAGAAAAGTGCCTTCAGACTGCATGTAATTTATAAAATGCTCATTTAGATGTCTTTACATGAGTAATATTATCTCTCAGGAGTTGAAACATCAGCCATCTTTTATTAGACTTCTCTTGTATTTGTAATCATATTACTTATGGATTAGGGTTATATTACATAATACATGATATAATAGTCATAAGTCAGTCATATGGCTTGAAAATAATTTATCAATTTGTGATTAATCTTTGATTGTTTATACTTTTCAACTGAGAGTTTAAAACTATTTCTGTTCTGCCTTTATCTATCTTTTCCTTAGATTTCCTTTGTGGATGTTATGACATAAATAGGAAGATACCTCATACTCCAATATTTTATACAACTAGAATTTTCTTCTAGGATTTTTATGCTACATTATGGCTTGCTTTCCAATTGAAAAGTGAGTGTCAGCAAAGATAGAATAAGATCCGAGCAAAGAGATTACTGCTGAATGGAAGTTTCGAAATAAAGAGCAAAAAGAGCCCTAGAGCCATGGGAAAAAATGAGAATTAAGTTGTGTCTTATACTGGTACAAATCCCCATTATGGAGTGCAATCATGATGTGTATATTTAATGTACCAATAAAGATTTAAAAAAAAAAAAAGAGCCCTAGAACTTTGGTGAAAAGGAGGATCCTCCTTTTCCACCAGGAAAGGAGCCAAGAAACTTGAAAATGAACTGAGGAGGTGAAAACTTGCAAAGCTACAAATAACCTCTTCATAGGTAAAAACAGCAAGGCACCTTCTGGAAAAGGGAAATCAGGTATGGGTTTAAGAATCAGGGTGGAAATGAGATTGTTTCTAACTGTGTTAGAAACAGTATGATAAGCTAAGCTGCTAAATTTGGGTAATATATCTTTGCAAACATATCAATTCAGCTTTTTTTTGCTTTGTTTTCTTTTAAAGATGGTATTCAAATTCCTCTAAAGTATGTCAAATCAGATAAGTTAAAATTTCTGAAGACTTTCTTAGCACACACATTATAAAATGAACTATATATCTTGTGTGTGCCCAAATTCTTAGTGAATCCACATACTCATCTGTAATTAAAACTTTCATTACTAATAGGAAATGGAATGAACTCAATAAAACTCTTTACATTGTCTCTTGAGTTTCCTTGTGTATTACACGCTGAATCATGATAAAACTTTCAATACCTGAACTCTCAAAGAGTCATTTTGAGTATATGAATGTTTATCCACAAAAACATTCCTGTTATCCAAGATATTCTTCCACAATATAGAAAATATTTATATTCCTTTCATTATGTTTCCATTATATCTTCATTGTTTAGAAAAGCACTAAGAATAAAATAAAAATAACACAAAAATTCAACATTAGTTTACAATCTTTTTTTCTTGTTATGATAGAGGTATGTTAAATGTTACACCAGGCCAATTTTCTCAATTCAGGCTTCAAATATTCTATAAACTGCTGATCAAGAAATGAGTAATCAAATAAGATAGTGATCCTAAGTACTTATTTGGTGAATAATTTCACTCTTATTCAATAGTTTTTGACAGAAATATCTCTTTTCTAAAGTGGCTGGGAAATTGCTCCATTGATAAAGTTCCTGATGGCAGGCTGGTTTGGAGCTGGAAGCTGGTTTGTCCTGAACGTGTGATAGAGCATGTTGTGGTTCCTGACCTCTGGGGGCAGCAGAACATGGCTGCCTGTCTGCACAGTCAACTGGTGAGTCAGGCTTTAGCTGCATTCTCCTAAATGATGTGGTCATTCTTTAGAAATTATCTTCCTCTCTGTTGCAAATGGTGCTCTTTGATGTGTCAGTACCATTCAAAGTATGGATGGTGACTTCTGCGTGACTGACACATTTCTACTTTCTTTGTCTGTCTGCAGCCAGGCTTCTCTGTCCCTCTGTATCCAGAGGCTGCCCCTTCCTCTTTCCCAAGTCTATCCTTGTACTTTGAAACTTATTCTCAAGCCTGAGAGCTCTTTATTAAAATAAAAGATACTCTTGCTGCCCTGGTTTCAGACCCAAATTTTCTCCAAACTATTTTTAGAGTTTGATTTGAATAGAATACTAGACATAAGCAATATTTAAACTTACATATTGTGAGGATGGAATGAGAAGTCCTGGATATTACAGCTGGATGAGTCTACTTTACATGCACTAAAATTTCCAACTTGAATAACACTTTGTCTATAAGCTGACTCAGAGTTAATATTCAATGGCTGGAAGACAGAAACACTCTTCATAAATACCACTTTCTTTCCTCTGGGTGAGCTGAATACTTGCGTAGAAACAGGACAATTTTGTTATTTTTAGATAATCCTGTGGTTCTGCAACAATCCTTCACCCAATGTAAACAAAAGTGGTGGGAGGAGGTTGACAACAGAAGCTCTCTGATTTTCCTGGTGTTATTTGCAGACAGCCATAGTGGAGCCCACCCAGAATCCTAGATACTCAGAAATTGTGGCAGGAGCATCACAGAGTGGAGCTGAAATTGGGCAGGTCAGCAAGACTTTTTCTAAAACTAAAAAAATAAGAAGGCTGGAGATGTAGCCCAGGAGTACAGGTCCCTGGGTTTAAGCCCCAGTATCAAAACAGACAATATAAACACCGAACATTATGATCTGTTGGCAACAGGCTACTTGCTAGGGCTGCACAACTTCCCAAAAATGAAGCTATCAGACTATTCTCACTCTGATTCAGATAAGCTTTTATAAATATATAAACCTTCAAGTTAAATTAAGCTTGCTTGATATGACTTTTATGTATGAATAATTATTGCTCACCCCTAAGCTGCTCCCCTTCTAAGACATGGTCCAGGTAGGAAAGGAAGGGCAAGGACCAGTAAATCATCCCAGGAAATGCACTGTTCTGTAGGGGTCCAAGTTAACACTGGGGAAGTAAAAAAAAAGAGATGGTTGAGGGTCAGGAGAGTGATTCAAGGACAGCAGCAAGGATTTTAGACAAAAAAGAGTATCTGTTTGTTGTAGAGATTACATTTAGATGGTTTGGGATTGGCATCATGCTGTACTCTGGGAAAACTGACTACTATAGGACAGTAACTTCCCTTGGTCCTTAAAACCAAGGCGTTGACAACATTGACACCCACACCTCCCACATTTGATGGCAGAATCTGTAGCGCTGGTGGCTGTTGAAGTGACTAAGGCTCTGGGATGATAGATCACCATGGCAGCAAGCAGTCACTTGCACCAATAGCACTAAGGAGCACATTGGGAACTGGCAACTTCAACAAAGAGCCGAAAATAATGAGCTGATCCAAGAGCAAAGGTCAGGGAAAGAGCAAGGGGACAACCCTAAGGGTTCCAGGGCCTATATGTTAAAAGTCCAGGAAGCCTGGACTCTACATCAGAGTGAGTCTAAGGCAAAAGAAGAGTAAGATGTGGCTGGGGCTGGCTTACCTCTCAGCCAGCATAATATAGGAAATTAAGATGAAAAGGAAATTGTCTAGACATGTTTTGCAGTAAGCCACAAGTTTTCTAATGTCCCTTTTTGACCCTGTAAGATTTGCTGACTTTAATACCCTCTGAAGTTACCATAAAGGAAAGAATTAGAAATACTTAGAGTTTCAGGAACTGAGTAGGAAACACAAATAAAGAGATATAGCATTAAACAAGTTAGAGTTCATTTGCCAGATAACAAAAAATCTGTATGGAGTGCTGCTGACTTTGTTTTCATAACTCAATATGGAGAAATGCTATTCCAGGAAGCAAGATAGCTTTAGTGGCAGAATGAAGGCACCCAAAAGAGCGAGGTAAAAAGTACCCATGAGGGCTGCTGCATTACCTCTCTTTCTCTCTCTGCCTGTCGCTCTGTCTCTGTCTCTGTCTTTCTACCTTATACAAGTCCTATACCCTCCTATTGCCACTCCTCCTCTCACCCCCTTCTCTTCTTTCCTGCAGCCCTGGAGTTTGAATCCAAGGCTTCATACATGCTGTATAAGATCTCTGCCACTGAGTTATAGCCCCAGCCTTTCTGATTTCTTACTTTTGGTTATTGTCCAGGCCAACCTAAAACTTGAACTTTTGAATCACCTATCTTAGCTTTCCAAAAGCAGTACTTACAGATATGGGCCAGCAAGCTCAGCTGTTCTCTTCTCTTCTCATTGAAAATTACATTTAAAGTGACTTATTTGTTTTCAAGTTTAGTTGTGTACATGATGCAAAGTTTTATGCAGTCCAACTCGTATTTACAGTTGGAAAATCTTCCAACAGAAAAATCTTCAAAAAATTAACTGAAGAATATTTTTGGTCTCCTGCTGTCCTATATCTCATATAATGGAACACTGAGCTTACAGACAGACATACAGTGGACCTTTGACTTATGAACACAATTTGTTCTCGAGTACTGACTGTAACTCAGTAGAAGGCTCAGGCCCCTCTGCACAGCCTTCAAAGTCTCTCTCCCATGCACAGGTGGACCTCAATATCCTTAGATAATCAGTGACCCAGGATTTCTCAACTCCACACAGAAAAGAGCATTGTAATTTTCCTTACAGAACTCTTCAAAAGTTAAATCTATATCTGAGATCACTTACAATCACAAATGGCCAGCATTCAGAGTATAATGCAACTCTGTTCATAAATTAAAACTAATATTCTGGTTATTACCCCAGTTATTTGTATAGCAGGCTGATGTAACTTGAATTGCTTTTAAAATTTAATTTCAAGCTGTGAAAGTTTAGACAATTTACTCATTTCTGTTGACAACCTGACTACAAGAGAGTCCTCACCTACCCGCTCTCCCAGTGCTCACCCAGGACGGATCCAGAAAAACAATGAAACATGACAAGAGTGAGAAAATGTCACTTCCCAGGTTACATTATACAAGTCCAAAGCTCCTGTTGTAGGCAGGTTTTGCAACGGAATAGATTTAATACAGACATACCATTTATAGGATTATTTTGTAATATTCATCCAAAAAGTCAAATGCAAAGACAGGCAAGAGATCTGTCCACATACTATAGGGGCCTAGTTTCCATGGCAACATCCTGTCCAAGTCCAACCAGAAGCCTAGAGCCCAAAGCAAGGTCTGGTGCAAGTTCATTTAAAGTATTTTCCCTGAGAAGGCCCAGAGGCCAGTGGTGCAAGCTAGAAAATCTGCACTGGAAAGGTGCCAGGATCTGTGCCACTAAGCTGAGGGATCTACACTGGAACCAGGAAGTGACACTCAAGGTGAAGACCCAGCTTCCTTGATGACAGCAGCAGCCATCCCTGTCTCTGCTCTGCTGCTCTTCTGCTCCCATGAGAACACCAAGTTCATATCAGGAAAACCAACTGCACCAAGTTTCTCCAGGAAAATCAATGGCGTAAGATCTTCCTCTCCAGTTATCTTTTTATGCCTCTGACAGCAATCTCAAGCAGGTTTTCCATACCCCGAACCACACGGATTTAGCTTTGCCAGGCATTTCAAATTGACAATTAATTAATAAACCACAATCCACCCCTGGTCAACTTGATAGCCAGACAAATTTTCTTAAACCATAGCTTACAATGACAGATTTGTGAAAAGTTAACATATCTTTATCAATTTAGGTTCACGTTAATATAGCAATTACACATATACAATTCTTATTGCACCATTTCCACATTATGGTTTCAAATTTTAAAGCTTCTTGGAGGTTTCCATTTACATACATAATTTAATAATACTTAAAAACTAGTATTATATACATCAAGATTGTATTAGTACATTAAAATCTTAATAGAGAGCTATTAAGATCATGACTGTTGCTTTCCATTAACTTTAACAGCAGGCGTGGCAACACAGAAGCCTGCATTCCAAATACACTCCTCTCTCCTGGCAAAAGGCCTCGGGTCATGTTTCCATTTTCCTATTACTTCTCAACACCCCCATTCTTCTCTGTTTGATCCTTGAAATCCAGGCCTCCATTAGAGCCTCCCCTCTGGCCGAATACTTCAAATCACTGATGGCTCCCACTCTTAATTTCCAACAGAGATCCAGCCAGAAGCCCCCAGAAGTAGCCATGCTGCTATCCCAACACTATATTGCACTGACATTTTTCTGCCACCTGGGAGACATCTCTAAACAACCAAAACAAAAACCAAGTTCTGACAGAAGCACAACATACATTTGCTGGGATCTGGTAACGAATGTTGTCTTTTTCAACAGAAGCCTCCTGAAGCTTGTCCTCCAGAAGCATTTCAACAGTACTGTGATTATCCAGGCTCTCACCAGAGTCTCCCATATAGTTTAGACTGTACTGGGGCCCAGAACTTTTCAGCTAGTCTCTCACATCCTTTCCAAAGTAATTCCCAGGTTCTCAAGCCACATGCACAGGCAACATCTTGAATAATTTTGCATCTTGAATATTTAAGCAACCCTATGGAAAGATGACCATGTAAAATGGTCTAGTTCCAACTCCGGAGAGCAGCTGGGACCTCCCAGCAACCCAGACATTTAATTGAAAGGTGTTCCTTCAGCATGCAGATGACTGCTATCCCTGACAAGAGCCCAGAGTGGCCTTGGCCAGAGCTACCCACTAAGATGCTCTCAGGCCCTAAGGCTCAGAAACTGTGTGAAAGAAATCTTTCTTTTTTTTTTTTTTTAATTGTTAAAGTTTTGAGTAACCTATATAGCCTCACATCATCTCTGCAATTTTTTCTTTCAAAAAGTATTTTCTTGGGCTGAGGATTTAGCTCAGTGGCTCCAGCATCTGCCTTGCAAACACAAGGTCCCGAGTTCGATCCCCACATACCATAATGCCAAGCATGGTGACTCAACAATCATATGCCACCATGCTGGGCATGGTGGCTCATGCCTATAAAGTGAGCTCATGGCTATGAAGTGAGCTCGGGGACAGCCTGAACTGCAAAAGTGAGACCCTGGCTCAAAAATACCCAATAACTTTCTTATTTTATCCCACTTCTATATTTCAATCCCCTCATGCCAAAAACTAATACTTGAATGCATAAATATATATCTACACTTGTATTCACTTATGATTTTATATTCCTTTCAATTATAACCCCCCCACACACTTTTTTTTTCTTGGCCAGAACAGCCAAGTTATTATAATGGGAATAACTTTGATTCACTGAACCATCTCAAAGATCATTTGCCACAGCCAACTTCTTTGTCCTGGGCAGGACTGTTTTGTTGCTATTCCTATTGTTTTGGATATTGAAGTTTCTCTGTCACTACAGTAGTTCTAACAGTCTTGGAACGATACTGGTTTCTGGACAGCAGAGATTTTTCCCTGGTATTATTTATGGATCCACTTCTGTCCTATTACTGTTGATCAGTCTAGCTCCCACACTGGACTAGGGACTTCATCCTGCTCTTCTCCAAGGACCAGTCAGTCCTGTGCAGTTTAGTGGACAGAACTCATTGTAAACAAAAGTGAGGAAGAGAGTGACTCAGAGTTGGGATGACTCTAAAGACATAATGTTGAGTGAAAGAGACCAGACGCTACTTACATTCTATTTATACTACATGCATAAAAGGCAAAATCCCGTTCCAGGCATGTGTGATTAGAGGTTAAGCTGTAACATTTAGTCATTTTGCAGAATAAGGTTTGGGGCAAGAAACTGTACATAATTTGTGGGGTCCCATGTCAAATGAAAATGTTGGGTTCCTTGTTTGAAAGTTTTCTTGTTGTTATTTTGAGGAAAGGTCTCACTATGTAGCCTCGGCTGACCTCAGACTCATGGCAGTCCTTCTGCTGCAGGCACCCTCAGTGCTGAAATGTACTCCTAGGTCCGATCAACAGTGTTTTTTAATTTCAAGACAGTGCTATCAGAGGATTGGCCTGAGCAGAGAACCTTCCTCCGCTGCAGGCTTCCCGGGAGCCCAGATTTTCATTTCGGTCAGCGCTGGTGTTAGGACCTCTAGCCCTCCACTCAGGTTTTAATCTCTGAAGTAGGAAGAAAAGGAGTCATACACATATTTGTTTTGGAAAAATTCTAAAGTTGTATATTGAGCGTAAACATATGTTTCTATGAGTTTATTATATTTTATAATTTTCTTTGAAAAAGAATGTGAAATAAGAACAAAGCAGAGCTGATAGAGCATTTTCTGCTCAAAGCCTGTACAGTGGGTTCTCACGGATTCAGATGCTTTCCTTGCACCTTTGTCCTCTGCAGGCCCAGCTCAAATGCCAGCTCATCTGTAAAGCATCTTGGATGTCTTCCATTAAAATCAACCATTTCCTTCCCTCAGCTCCCTTAGCATGTCTTAGTTATTTTGCTTCAAAAATAAGCTTTTTGAAAAAATTTCTTTCTAATGAACATAAAATATCAAAGAAATATTTTAGTCTTATTCATTTCATATGTAGGATGCTAAAAGGACTTAGATGGATGATTATTGAATATGACTGAACTTTTATCAAATATTTTTGCATCCCTTTATAAAACCTAAAGCCTTCAGGATTCTTCAGGACATTATAAATCCTTAAACTATTCAACAATGTAAGATAACAGTGGTCAAAGTTCCCATACAAAATAAGATATGTTTGTTTTCTTGGGGAAAATTTGAATTAGGCACCAAATATTTTACAAGAAAAAATTTTTTTGAGAGGTACTGGGAAATGAACTCAGGACCAAGTCAGGCACTAGAACTGCTGAAGTAAATCCCCAAACCTTTTACAAAATTATTCAGTATTTTTCTGCTTCACATATGAGTTAGTCTCATAACTATCTTCCTTAACATCAGGAATGTAATATGCTGGGGGTATTTCTTATGTAATAGACACCGTAGTTACCATCTTCACCAGTAATACAGTTAAAAACATAATTTCCAGTTGTTTTGTTACCTTTTTTTCTTGGAATATTTTAGCTCTTACTAACACTCTGGGTTCTTTTGACAAACAAGTGACTTGTACATTTTCTTAAAGCAGACAGATGGATGTGTTCTCTGGCTATTCATTTTAAAACGAACTAAATGTTCTTCTTATGAGCATCTGGGGAAAATTTGGAGTTCTGTCACAAATTTAAAATACAGAGAGAAGCAATCATCTCTTTCCCACATAAGGTGACTTGGCAAGTGATTTTTCTTAAAGAATTTTTTTTCTCTGTGTAGCTTTGAAATCACAAATGAAGTATGGGTTCAGAAAAAGCACTAAACAAATTAGTATTTGGACATTTCTTTTCATCATTTATTTTTATGAAGGTCTCTAATCAGACTGCCCAAATCATCAATTTATAAATTTAGGATGGTGAGCAAAATCCATTTTTGGATACATAGTTAATGTGCTGATGAATAGACTTAATGTGTACATATATGTGTGTATATATATATGACTTTTGTTCATCCTCATACAAAATTTTACTGTACAAAATTCTAAGCAAATGAATGACATTTGGTTGGAAGACATATGGTTATATTCTCAACAACAGAGACATACGGTTAAATCATTCAATGAAAAATGTCTACTATTCCTACAAGATAATTTATTTTAATCAACACAAAACCTGCCAAGTAACCATCACAAAGGAAAAAAAAATCAATCTATGATCCCTGCTGTAGGCAATGACAATGAGAAAGTATGAAATTTCATTGAAGGATTATTTATGCCTTATTTATGCCCTCTCTGTACGTTTTTCACCTAACGATTAGAAACCAGTGTCCACACATACAATATCTAACTATCTATCTATCTATCTATCTATCTATCTATCTATCATCTATCTATCTGTCTATCTATCTGCTTGCTTGCTGCCTGTCTATCTTTTGAGGGATTTTTGGTAGTATTAATGGTCAGATCTAGGGTTGCTCTACTACTGAGCTACCTTCCTAGCCCTTTATTTCGTATTTTAATTTTGATACAGAGACTCGCCAAACCGCCTGGGCAGAACTCAGCTATGTAGTTCTCCCACTCCAGCCTCACTCAATGTTGGAATTGTAGGCTTGCGTTACAGAACTTGGCTTAAATCATATATTTTAAAAGCTTTTCCGATGAAATACATTATTTCATTCCTTAATAAATATTTATATAAACAAGTGGTCCTATGTGCTCAGACTGCTTCTGCTCAGACTGCTTTTATTTCTTTTTTTCTTCTCCCAGCTTTTCATGAAGCTAGGCTCCTTTTCCTTTGTAAAGATTGTACTTGGGGGAGGAGGTTGCTGGGATTGAACACAGAGCTGTCAGCTTGCTAAACCAGCAGTGAGCTCCTGAGCCACACCTCTCCCCCGTGGGGACTGCCCTACTCATTGTGCCCAAAGCAGACTGGAGCATTAACCTCACAACTGGCTTGTTTTGAGAAGTGAACCTGACCAAGTCTATGTGACTAGATAACCTGGTAGCCAAAGACAGAGTCACTTGTACCAAATTTTGTTCCCCAAACTAAGAGTGCTTTGTTTCTTCTCTTACAAGCCTTGCTCACATCAGCAACATATATCCCTAGCAACCCCTGATAACCCTCTCATTGTAACCTAACTATGATGCCACCAATAATATCCATGGCTTTGTAACCAGGGCCTTTAGCTGCTTCCTCAGCATTGGCTACTGGTTTCCCATATCTGTCTCTTAAATGTTGTCTCTAAGTATTTTTTCTTGCCATGCACTGCAGCACCAAGCAGGACATCAGGATTCACCACAGGGGCCTGATACTAGCCTAGACTTTATTGTTTTAGAGAGGAGATACCACACTCTCTAGGGTAACTGAATTCCTTTCTTCTTTAAGGTTGCTTCTGGGGATTAATGTATAAAAATATTTTAGTCCAAATCTGATCCATTTTGTTTGGAACAACTCATGAGTTAAGAATGGTTTCAACCAATTTTGAATGGTTTAAATAGACTAATAATATTTAGTAAACATGAGAATTCTAAAAAAATTCACAGTTTAATATCAGTAAGTAAACTACTATGGAATGCCATCATGCTTATTCTCATACACTCGATTTCTTACGGTGTAATGGAGGCAGCACTGTGACAGAGACAGAGCAGCTCTACAGTCGCTGTGACAATTTACAGGAAAAGTTCTACTCCCTGTGATGGAGATTATTTCATATCATCTACTTTGTTTCAATGCACATGTGAAACGTGATTTTGCTTTTTACTAGTTTTCCTGCTCACTTCTAAGCCTAACAAAGATGGGGACCTCAATCTCCCCACACTCAGATCAGTAAGTACTTAGATGTCCAAATACACTGAGGATATTAATAAATATTTATTGAATCAATAAAATAAATAAATTAGTTTATGGGCTTTGGCATAAAATTCCTTACCTTATTCCTGTATGTTCCTTTATATGCCAGGCAAAAAGGTGGAACCTGTTTCTTGTGATACCCGAGTGCAGTGGAATATTAACACTTTAGAACCACCCACACAAAGGCGCATTCATTTCACCGTAGGCTCTGGATGGTCCAGTTTAAACTCTGAATTGGGGATGTTACTAGGGCCATGTAGAAATGAGTTTTACTATTGTGGTTTCCCGTCGGAGTGAGAGACAGTTTTCATGCCCAGCAAGTCCCTTCTAACAGTAAGCCTATTGATACCCCCTGCTGCCATCTTGGAGGCCAGACTCCCATACTTTCCCTTTTGGGCTTATCTTTCTCCTAGCAAAGTCAGTGATCTTCACTTCTCACTCAGGATCAATTAAGCCCTAGAAATACCTGTAGTCAGTATAGTCTATATCCATTTTTAAACTCTGATTGAGATTCTGAAGTATACTAAATAGATTCAGCTCTCTAGATCCCCCTTTTTACTAGTTCTAAATTATGCAGCATCACACCTGCCAGTGAAAATGTACTTAAGTGGTGTAGTACACCCCTCGGTGGACTGTCCCATAACTTGCTACTACTGACTACAGAGTTCCAGAGATCTGGACGTAAAGAAAACTTGCAATTTTGACATCACAAGACAGTATCTCAGCTTCCCGGGTGACAAACACTGTTTTGCAAGAAAAACCTTTATTTTCATTTAAACAATGAACTGAATACAGAGTTATCACACTGGTAAAATCTGAACAACGGTTGTAGTCTTTCTTCTGGAGCTCCACTGGTGAGCAGATCACGCTGCAGGGAGGCTAGAACTAATAAACCTAAGTGATTTATTTAAATTTATTAAGATATCTGGAATATCAGCGGACCTGAGGGTGCTGCTAAATGATGACTCATTGGCTGTTGTTTAACAAATGATTCCCTGTGGCTCTGCAAGGCTTTGCTGGATGGTCTTAAACCATGTTTATTTTCTTTGTGCTTAGCGGCAATTCAGTACAAAGAGCGTGTCTGTCTCTCATTTCAGTTAAGGCGCAAGAAGAGGGGAAGTGTTCACCAGTAGCCTCTCTTGGAAGGTTATTGGCTATAAATTTGAATAATCCCTAGGACTTCTAAAATGAATTTCAAGTATGCATATATTTGCACACCAGACCATCCCAAATTTATTCTCCAAAATTAAAGATATATGGCCATGTTTAAATGATGATACTGAAACAACCTTTGATTTGTTTAGTTGTATTATATGGGCTGAGAGTTTTATAGCCTAAAACTCATTTTAAAAGATGTGTACGCACACTCAGGGGCACCAAGATTTCCACAATCCTACTTCAGATGATTACACTTTCTCTGAGGGTACAATCTGAGAGATGCCTCATGCTGAAATCTCTGGGTATGATTTTAAGGTCAGGCGAACCTGGAATCCTTTATATTATGACTCCACCTTTAGGTGCTAGCATGACTCATGATTCTCTTTTTCTTTGGCAACTCAGAGGTAAATTCAGAACTCTAGTTCTCAATTTTTAACTTGGTAAAATGTGAAAGGCTATATCTCTGGATTCTAACATTTCCATTCAAATTTCTTGCACAATGAGGCAGATCACTTCACCTCCACTGACCTCAGAAGTCTCACTGATTAACTGAAAACACTAGAAAAATATGTGTGGGTTCAAATTGTTTTGACGCAACATTCTAAGAGCCTCTTCTGGAGGAAGCAGCTCCAGGCTGAGGAAAGGTTTGGCAAATGCCAAGCTTTTCCTCTCAAGATTTAAAAGCAAGGCACTTTTTTTTTTTTTTTTTTTTTTGAGACAGGGTTTCCTTCTGTAGTTCAGGCTGATGCTGAGCCCACTATGTAGACCAGGCAAGCCTTGAACTCACAGCAATCCCCCTGCCTCTGCCTCCCGATGCTGGGATTACAGGTGTGAGCCACCACACCAGGCACTGTGGTATATGGTACTGATTACTGGTAGGCATGAGTCATCACACTCAGCATTGTGGTATGTGGTTACCGGGATCAAAGTTGGGAACTTGCTCTTGCCAGGCAGATGCCGGAACTGCTGAGCTAAAGCCCTGGCTCAAAGCAAGACACTTTAACTAGTTTGTACTCTAAAAAAAGATAAATAAAAGACTTCCCTTGAGACAAAGTGTTAGTAGAGTTTGGAAACTTGTTCATAATTTCTGTGGTCTCTTTTGGCTTTCTACACTTTTAGATGCTAAGCTTAGGGCTCAAAAGATTAGAATTCTAATTCAGGCTCTTCCTTGAACTTGGTGTAGGGTGACTTGTCAAGATGTACACTACTTTCTCTTTGGCCTTTTGGGGCTTTTTCCCTCATCTGTTTTGAATCTATACATCTAGAAAATCAAATGTAATGAGTTGAAGGTTGATTCTGCTTTAGAGTACTTTATCTATTTACCCTCTAACTTTCCCAGACATTTACTCTCTTAGAGGGCACATTGGAGGGATAAACAGGATTTTAAAAGAAAGAGTAAAAGAGTAGTCACTGTGCTTCTTTCTTTGCTTCATTTTCAGTTCTTCTGTGTTTAGACTGGATTCATAGCCAGAAAGGCAAATAAATGAGCAGATCAATAGAACATTGCACAAGAGAGATTTCACGTTTAAATATGCCTTCATTTATGAAACTGTTGTGTTTGCTCAACAAAAGATGAGGAAAACGACCTTTGAGGATCTGACAAAGAACTGAGTCAGACCAGGGTTACCTCACAGTATTGCCATCTTAGTTGTTTGTAGCTGAACTGAGTGCTGACCTGACAGAACATGTTGGGCATTTCCCTCACTGCCAACTTCCTCCCGGGAAATGCCTACTCATGCTTTCCCTAATCACTGGTTTCTATAACACATTGGGCTTTGTCATAGGATATGGGCAGGGCAGTTTCACCAAAGTTCTTTGCAAGTTTCCGTAATGAGTTTCATATGCTATACTCTTGGATAACATTCCTATTAACTGTATTAAGATATCAAAGTGTCCTCACACTGGATTCCTGTGCTCACTTTTAATCCCAGGAATTCTATTCTCATCTCTCAAAGAAGGAGGTGATTATTTTGACCTCGGAAGGAGTACAAGGTTCATAAAGAAAAAGCTATAAAGGGTTTATGAGAGTCCTAGAAGTGCCCAAGAAGCATGTATTGACTCTGTGATCCATCTGGCTATGACACAGAAGAAGTCTGTAACAATTCCTTCTATTGGTTACAACCTGTCCAATCAATCCTCACATCTCTTGGCATTTATAGGCAGATTTCAGAGCTTATGAAGTCTTTCCTCAGAGTATTTGGTGTTCACTTTCTCTAATTTATTCCTATTTACATTAAGATCTGCCCTTAGAAGATTATTATTTTTAAAATAAGTCCTTGGTTTTATCTACATTTCTTTTATTGAAACTTTTGCAAAATCTCTTTTGCATATGACTTTTTTCCTCCACTTCTTGCTGCCAGAAACAGAAAATTAATGTTTGCCATATAAAATCTTGCCATTCTTCCATTGATTCTTCAACCACTCAACAGATATTTTCCAGTATTGGTGAAAACTAGACTATTACAGTAAGATTTATCCCATGATAACACATACAGTATTTTCTTCAGCATTTGTAGGCTGGTTAATATTTACAAAGGTGGACATTGAAAGAAAAGTAGTTCCATGAAAGTTCTTAATGTTAATAACCACGGAAGAGAGTTGAATAATTTATTTCTTTGATAATGCACCCAGACTCTGGATGGTTGTGAGAAATATCTAATGAAATTTCTTCCCTTCAAGATTGTTCTTGATATTTTCATTTAACCTCATTGTCCAGTGTATTTAACCTCTTAATTTCAAAAGAGGAAATGTAAACTATTAGTCTTAAAAATGCTTTGAACACTAGTGATTTACTAAAGATTCTAGTTGTAGATATAACATCTATGAATCTATTCTATCATTCTGTCAATTTGCCCTGCAGTATTTCTTGAATTTTACATGATTAAACTCTGAAGTTTGGAAGTTTAGAGTAAATTAATAGGAAAGAATTGAGTTGGCTTTAGTTTTTTTTAATTTAGGGTAAGTTTTCTAACCAAATAGATAGAATTTAGCAGAAATATTAGAGTTATAAAGACACTAAAGAAAAATGGAGCAAAAGTACAATTTATACATTTATTCAGAAAAAATTTCCCTTAACTGTTTCATATAAAGATATAAATAGTCTGCTGGAATATTCTCACACATAAATACTGAACATAAAAATAATTTAAAATATTAGTTGAACGTGTGCCATCATATTTATGTACTTGTTTAGAAGACATTGGCCCAAATTTTTCCCTGTTAGAAGATCTTTGTCTACAAGGTGTCTAATTTGTTTCCTGGATCAGTAATCCTATTTCAAATGACAGTTTTAGTACAATTTCCAAAGAGTATGTTCTAAATTTAAAGGCAAAACTTGCTGAGGCAATACTCAGGAAAGACATTTTGGAAAATACAAGTTGCCAAATTGTTACTCAAACCAACACATGCTACAGTATTGAGAGGTGTTCAAAAATTATTCATTAAAAAGGTGGTGACCAACAAAGGAATTGGTTCTTTAGAACTGGCAAGCTCTAGAGACATTTCCATTATCATATTTTCCTATAATGCTTCCCTTTTTATCAATTTAAGTCTCCAAATGACCTTTAATTTTCCTGCTTCCCTATTCCATGCTATCAGCTATTATTTTCCTAGGCACATTCCTGTGCACTTCTTTTAACTATTCTTGATTTTCATTTCTAGATTTGACAAAGCTTAATTACTTTTATGTAAAATTATTGCAGTAACATGAAAGACAGATGATAGCTTTAAAGTGAAAAGAGGGGTTAAATGTAAATTCAAAGCAGAAAGGGCAAGATAAAGTTAGAGAGATAATTCTAACATATATCATTTTTCTAGTGTAGACAGAATCCACATAGTATGGTTAACTTTTATAGGAATATTTCTTAGAATTATCTAGTCTACGATTGGATTGGAACCCAAATGAGATAAAAGAAATTTCCTACATGAGGTGAAGATGCACAAGTTCACATATGACCATCACATTCTGGGAAATAGAGTTTAAAATTCATTGGACCAAGGGATTCTCCAGAGGAGGCATGAAGAAACTGAATACAGAATATCTTCTATATCTCAATCCAAGTTTGGTAATAGAGCACATAGGAAGTCCACCAAGACTTTAAACATAAATTCAACACATTATTATAAAGAAGGCATATCAGTACAAAAATGGAGTAAGAATATAATCAATATAAAGTTACCTATGAAATAAAGCATTATTATTGACTATAAGTTTTCCAAAAAGCAAAGATTGATGTATAGTATTGATACATAGTAACAGAAGATAAGTTTATCTCCTAGAAAGCAGGTAAAAGAGAGATAGTTTTGTAGCATTTCCTATAGTTTCTAAGGTACAGGATGGTATCTGAGGAGCCTTGACATCCAGAAATAGAAAGGAGAGAGGCCATCTACCAAGCACTGTCCAGTAGTCTTACTGTATTTAATTGTACATGACGCATTTTCATCTTTCATTCTAATTATCTTTCTGGTAGATTTACCTTTTGTAGAAGTCTGACCGACTTCAAAAAACAGTTTTCTGAATTTCTTCTCTACTTTATGAGGCAGCCATCAAAGATGCAGGGAAAACAGGCTAATTGTTATTAGTGGGCCATAGTGGTTCAACCGAACTGCAAGTCTGAGTGATCTGTCAGCTTTCCTAATGTAAATATTAAGAGTGAAAATAAATTCCCCATGGAGGAAATATGAAGAATAGGGTGGACGAAGAGTCATATGCAACAGTGTGTCTTTCCATGTTGCAAGATAAAAAAGATAAAGTTATGCTAAAAATGCAACTTCTTGAATTCATACTTGTATTCTTGTAAAATAATGTTACAACAGATGCTAACCATGTTTTAAAACACTGGACAATATTTGGTAGGTTGGTATTTCCCATTAAAATAAATATAAAGAACAGCATCTAGAAATATGTGAAGAAGGACCTCATTTCAATATGTTTAAATTGTAATTGTTACCAGCTCACATATTTAAGGAGTTTTGAAAAAAGTATATTTCAAAAGCCTTTGAGTTCATTCTGTATTTTCACTTCCAGAATTTTCTCTGATATATTTTCTATAACTATTTAATATGTGAAATTAATGAAAAGTACATTCAAATTGTATATCTAGTGCCAAACCAACATAAGGATATTATGTTTTCCTATAACAAAACAAAGAGTAAAATAAAACAAGAAACCAGTAAGAAAAGATCCCAGAAAATAATTTAAAGTATGAATTTAAATTTGTTCTAAGTCCCAGTAGAATCAAAACTTTTAAAAAGGAAATTGAAAGGTTCTAAAAATGATCTTGTTTAAACTTCTGTGTAATAATAGCCCACTGGATGTAACAAAATCAATGTAAAATTGAATTCCTTCTCCTGACATGTTCTTTTAGTGCCATACCTGCACATGTATGCTTTTTATTCATAATGATAATATTTTAGATTGCTTTTGTCTGTGCCTCAAAGAATCAATCAAATTTAATTCTTTCTGTTGGTCAGTACAGATCTCTCATATTTTTAGAAAACACTAAGAGAGTGTTCCAGTCATTTATTTAGTAGAAATTGGTATATACATAAGCACTGCAAACGTAGTTGCTGACTAGCTGAAGGGAAATTTATTTCTGAATGATATTGTGGCATGCTCAGGAAATGGAATACATCCATCCATATGCAGCCTTGGTAATTATTTGTGTGTGAGAAGGTGATAGGTATTTGAAAGAATAATTGTCCCAAATTTCATAAACTCTGCCTCTGCAGAAGCCAAAATTATAAAAGTCAGAAAAAATAGCTACCATTTAAACAATTTTCTTTGCTATTCTCTTCTGGTGAAGACATTCAGAAAAATATGTGCAAAGCTAGTAAAGTCTGAAATAATTTTTGTTTTATAATGTGCCTCTCATATGTAAAAAAGGATAAAAACTATCCTGCAGTTTTTTTCTTAGCACATTTCAATAACTGCTAAGTTGTTATAACACAGACATCTCCACTATCAAGTAGCAGCAGAGAATTGGATATGAGATGGAAAAATACCGAAATGACCTTTTCAGAGCTGCCTGAGTCACTGGAAAGCCAGAGCTCAAGAAAAACTGTGATCAAAGGTTCTGATCATTTTGAATGTATGACACTTTTATGTTTCCTATAATTCATCAGTGAAATCACACTGCAATTGGAGGGTCAGCTTGGTCTGAGACTTTACATATTTTTCAAGTCTGATTTGGGCATAAAGTTCTCTTGAGCAGCCTCTCACCAGGCCAGCAAACTGATTTAATTTTATATATATTTATTGCTGCAATTTTGTGGCCCCTAAAATGATATTAGGGGAACAAGATGAAAAGACGTAAAGAGGATGAGGAAATAACTGAGTGGTAGGATGTCACTTACTCTGTGTGAGGCTCTGGTGCCATCCCAACATAATCAGAGAAGCTATGAGCTATAACCTCTGCAAACTTACAGGTGAGTCAGAGAACCTAAATGGGGAATGAAAAACTTGATTCTTGTAATGTCTTGGTAGTTAAGATTTATTTCAAGCATATGCCATATTTCAAAAATATTCATTGTGAGAGTCTTGACTGTTCCCCAACAGAGTAGCAGAAATATCATGTGGTTTTTATAGTCAGTCTATACCCAGGAAAGTTGGAGATTTATGCATATGAAGGTTGTAAATCACAGAATACAGTCAAAATGACAGCAAATCTCATCACTTTCAGTTCTTTTTAAACAACAGCAACACTTTTACATGTGTCTGAATTTTACAAACTTTCTAAAATTTAGACATCTTGAAATTGAATTTACTATAGTGCATTGGGCCTAAGGAAATGCTAATTTCAAGTTTTTAAGGATTGGCCAGTGTTTTTGGAATAGTTTTTCATCTAAAGCTCTTTCTGTCAGGTAGTAAAATACAAATTTATAAAAGTACTTGGAATTTTTACTCTATTTAAATGTTTTAAAAAGATATTTGTCGTCTGTGTTATGATGATATGTATTCATTAATGTACCAAAAAAAGATTTAAAATTTTTTAAAAAAGATATTTATCATCTAAATTATAATTTTAACCATGACATTTCATGAACAGCTTCTTAAAATTTTCCCCATCCCTCAATATGCTACATTTTGACACAGCATCTTTGAAAAGAATACTGTTGCTGGTATGTCTTATTATTTCAAATATACACTTTCAAAATCCACAATGAAAAACTTATTCTTCCACAGTTCCATAAAGAAGTACAATTTCATAAGGCCAAAATGAAAACAAAGAAGATTGATGTAACTTTGTGAAATTATAGTCAAAATTTTTTTATATTGTTAATTCAGAACTCAGAAGTTATCTGTCAGCTAGCTGGATATTTCAGCTGGTGTGTGTTCTGTACTTTTAAGATCAGAAATAAAACTAGGATGTAAAACATACCAACTTTCCAAAAGGAATGTAAACATGAAGAACCACATGATACACTAATAAATTAAAATTTTAAAAAAGAGAAAACTGTCTGTTCATTCACAGGACTTCAGTAATCAAAGGCCAGGCCAAAAATAAACACTGCGAAAACAAGTATGGCTATTTTGTTTAGGAGCAAAAAATAAAATTTTAAAATTAAATATCTTACCAGAGAGAGTAATCAGGATTCTGCCAATCCAGTTCCAGCAAATCCTTGTTTCTTTGAAACAAGGTGTGGCCAAATCCTCCTGCTGGTGAGAAGTCAGTATTTGACTATTGGTTGGGCTCAGTGCCCCTGAGGAAGTAGGAGTCTCACTTCAGGGAGGAACAGAGTAGAAAAGGGGCTGAGAAAACTTTTCTTTCAGCTTTTTAATCTGCTCCAGGAGACCCCAATTCCACTCCTTAACTGCTCATTTGGGCTCACCAATTATGTGCTTTTCATTTTCTCGGAACATGCTTTCTAGTCATTGATTTCCAAACAGCGATACTGATTACTATAGTAAAGAAACTAATTACTCTAAAGTGAAGAACCTTGGCTAAAATGGGAAACAACACTGTAGGAAGAAAACTGATGAAGTGAATAGTTGCTCACATCCTGTTGTTAGAAAATAACACAGAGATCATGGAAATGACAGCATCACATCCATACGAGATGTGGTGTCAATGTGTCACAGGGGCGTCGAGGTGAATCGACCTCGGCAGGCTGATTGTGGACAGATGAAACAAAATATACATCCTGCCACTCGTACTTAGAATCGGTTTCTTGGCCTTTTCCCAGTCACTTTTAAAAACTACTCATGTTTTCTGGGGAAAAAAAAGTGTACTAAACACTAAGTGAGGACATGTTGCCCCCAGGAACGAGGTTGGGGTGACACTCATCAAAGCCAGGTCGCACTACCCGAGCAGGTCAGCTGCTCCATATCCCATTTTCCTCATCAGTGAAATGAGGATAATGTTTCTTGCTTTACACATTTGCCTCACAGAGCAATGATGAGAATCAAAAGAGATAATAGCGGTGAAAAGATTTCAAAGTTAAAAGTACCATGAAAATGCTCTGTGATTATGAGAAAAAGAGGCTGTAGTGGGCATGTCAGCTGGAAAAACTGTAAGTTAACAGACTTGGAGAAACCTGAGAAATCAAATCCAACATCTAATCCTCCAGATAGGAAGATTCTGACCCAAAGAATAGTGAAATGCACAGATAGCTCCCACAATGTTAGATAATAAGAATAAGTAGATGGTTTGCCCAAGGCCAGATGGTATGCTAAGTGATTTACATACATTATCTCATTTAATCTTTCCAATCTTTCTCTCTTAGGTAGCTCTCAGTCTCAGGAAACTGACTTGTTCAAGGTCACATAAATAGTAACTGGTAGGCCTGGGTCTTGAGTGAAGTTTCTAATATCAACCCTCATACTCTTACATAGCCACCTTAGATGGCAAATAAGTGTTAAAAGTTAAAAAAAAAAAACAAACTTACTTATTCATTTTTGACCATGATCTGGAAGAAACTACATAGTCAACAGTAGACTCTAAGTTGATGTATAGTAAGCTGTGTCCATAGCATAAAGTCTATATTCTATTTCTGGAGAATTTATTACGTATTTCAGTTACCCCTTCCAATGATACCCTAAAACTATTACCTCAATAATTTAAAGGATAATATTATACATGAATAACATTAATTTACAATCTATAAGTCTAATGTAAATCACATGTCACTAAAATTGGGAAGATTTTATAACACAAGGGATTCCCAGGCTTTGCCATTTGTGTTTGTAGGACCCGGGATCACACATCAAATACTCTAAGCTCTGTAAATGACAGCACACTACAGACAAAATCATTTCCAATTCAGTATTGGTAGGAATTTCCAGTCCCAATAGTTTTCCCGGAGAATTTTCAGAATAAATATAGGCCAGTGGTCCCTTTTGTGTCTCCAGGTTTGCTGCTTTGAAAGGAGAGTAAGTAGCCAGTGCAATTACACACAGCCTGCTCCATCCTTACAGGACAGATAGGTATGGAGGGCAAATAGCTCGTCTCTAAGCCTCAGATCACAGAGAGGACCTGAGCTCGGGAGCTGCACCTAAGGAATTAACCCTGTGAGCCTTGTCAGTGCTTGGGACTGACTTTGAGATAGCAAGATTTGAGACTGAGCTAATCTGTTTTGGGATGAAACTTTTGAGTTGAATGTTATTAAATCATTTGGAGACCAGGGAGGATTTAGATAGACCCCAACTGAATTCCTCTGTTGATTCTTTTCTCACTATTCATTCCCTTTCACTGTTTCTCCAACAGATAACACTGGCATCTAAAATACCAGGATATCATGCAACTAACTTTCAAGACTAGATCATCTTGGCTTCTCTCTGCTTTGGCTTGGATCACTTGTTGTAGGGGAAAGCAAGGGCTGTCTCATGAAGACAGTCAGACGCCCTCCCAACCAACAGTCAGCATTCATTAATCATCTTTGCACCATCTTTGAAAATGAAATTCTAGGTCCAGTCAAAGCTCTGGACAACAGGTCGGAGCCGTATTGTATTGCTACACTGTGAGACAGTCAGCCAGAAGGATTCAGCTAAGCACTCCTGAGTTCCTGACCCTGCATGAGATCATTAATTTTTATTGTTGGGCTGAGCTACTAAGATTTACAGGTAATTTGTTATAGCAAAATAGATACAGCAGAACACTAAAAGGAGCTTATCACAAACCTCTTACCTTACTTCAGAGATGATTTTTCATTCATGATTTGAGAACTGAAGAAGCAAGTACAGATGATTCAAAAGCAATGTGTATGTATTTCCGGAACAGAACAAATCAGAGAATTATTGATTTAACAATAAGTAAATCATTTTGCTCAAGGTCCTTAGGCTTATCTTCATTATTTTCCCACCAATTTTTCCCTCAGATGGCTGGAAAGAGAAACAGTTACATACTTCACTGCTGAAATTTTTCCAAATAAGAAAACTTATGAGGAACAGAAGCATTCCTGGGAAGAGAAGATTACAAGTAACTCCTGGGAACAAATTCTTTCATGGGTTTTGGAGCAAGAATTATCTTTTCTTAAACCTTATTTTTAAGTACATGTATGTAGTATATACTGTTTACATTTCTCATGAGGAATTGGTGCATGTACATTCCCTCCACGTTCCCTGCATTTCTTGATTCTCCTTTATTTTTCTGTATGTTTGCTATATATACATAATGTTTACATTTCTAGTATAGAACTGGTACATGTGCATAACCCAATTTACTTCCTTTAGCAAACTCTTCCTCACTCCTTCACCCCTTTCACTCCTTTTCCTTTATCTCTTGAACTCCTTTCTTTTGGAGACCTTCCCTCTCTCTATTTCCTATTATCTATATTTTATTCTGTCCTTTATTCGTACTTTGGGTTTCTCATATAAAAGGAACCTTGTGACATTTAATCTTGTGTGTCTAATTTGCTTCATTTAATATTATGGTCTCAAAGTGGATCCATTTTCCTACAAGTGATTTAAGTTTTTCTTTGTGGTAAAGCAGCACAATATTGTGTGTAAATGCACATTTTTATGTTTATCTGTTGGTGGACATGTGGGCTGTTTCCAAGAGTTAACGGTTATGAATTGTGCTACTATAAACGTAAGTGTGGCTATATCATTGTAATACGATGTCTTTCACTCTTTCTGGAAGACGCCTAGTAGAGGAATAGCTGGGTCAAGTGGAATTTTTTGTCTTTGTTTTTTGAAGAATCTGCATACTGATTTGCAGACTAGTTTTACTAGTTTACATTCCCAACAACAGCATTCCCAACTCCCTGGCATTATACATTTTAAAGATCCATGGATTTTTGCTTACTTTTCCTCTTAAAAATGCTTTCTTGGTCTAAACTCAAGATTTTAAACTTCTGTATGCAAGATTCCTGATAGTGGTATAACAAGATTCATCTGGATGAGAAGAACGATATATTTCAGAGACTATGAGATCCCCAAATATACTCAGAAAAAAATGAGAGCAATAAAGCAAGGCAGAAAGTTATGAAAGTTACTTAACAACCAAAAATACATAAAGGGGATTTATGATGACTCTGTACACATATGGTTCAAAAAATTGCTCATAAATGATGTTTTTATTTTTTCACTTTTTTCAACATGATGCCTTTTCTATTTTCTGATTTTAAAGAATACTTCAACTCTATACTTTTAAATTTATTGTGGATAACACACACAGAATGTGATTGTCTTAATATTTCTCACTCAGAAAAGGATATATCTCTAGTTATAAAGGACTTTTGCTAGAATTCAACTCTGCCCTTCCCCATCTAAGGAACTGACCAATGCCTGAAGCCACTGTGGAAAGGGCATAACTTTCCTGTTGCCAAAGAGTTAGTGTGGACAAAGAATGAAAGGTATAAAAGAATCAGAAGTATAGGATATGGTTCAATTTTCCCAAAATGAGATGTAAACAAAGAAGATTAATTTTACTCTGAAGTCACTTTAATTACTTTCCAAATATAACGTGGACTATTACTCAAACATTATTTATTGTATTAAATATGAGTTGATTCTCTCTTTCTCTTTCTCTTTTATGGTGCTGAGAATCAAACTCACAGCCTCACATGCTTTAAGTAACCATCTACCTGATTTACACTACCAGGCCAAGAACTGACTACTTCAATGGAATAATGTACCCCGGTGATCCTACTTCCTACTTTCATCAAAATGTATAAAGCTTTTCAGGTTAAATTTTAAAATAGTTTACTTGTACATGAAAAATAATATATATACATGAGATACAATGTGTTATTGTAAATACACATGGTAGAAACATTGAATTGAGGTAGAAACATTGAATTAAGCTTTCTGATATATTCATCACCTAAACAATTCATCATTTTGGGGGGATAAATACACTGAAAATGTGCTCTCCCATGAGTTTGAAATATATACTACAAGATTATTAACAGAGGTCATTCTGCTATGTAATCCATCATGAAAAACTGTTTCTGTAGTATGAATAAAACTTGGTGCCTTGGGGCCGGGGAGTTAGCTCAGTGGTTCCGGCGCCTGTCTTGCAAGCGCAAGGGCCCGGGTTCGATTCCCTGGTAACCACATAACAATACTGGGTGTGGAGACTCAACCCAGCAGCAACCAGTACCACATACCACAGTGCCGGGCGTGGTGGCTCACGCCTGTCATCCCAGCACTCGGGAGGCAGAGGCAGCAGGATTGTGATGTGAGTTTGAGGCTGAGCTTGGGGCCAGCCTGAACCACAAAAGCGAGACCCTGTCTCAAAAAACCTAAAAAAAAAAAAAAAAAAAAAACAAACTTGGTGCCTTTAGATCAATCTTTTGATATCCTCCTCTCTTCTCCCACGCTCTAGACTCTGGTTTTTGTACTGTTCTTGTGGGATTGACTTTTGTTAAATTTCACACATTAGTGAGGTTACATAGCGTTTATCTTTCTGTTCTTAGCTTATTTCTCTTAACATAATGTTTTCTAGTTGAAACATACTGTCAAAAATGAAAGAATTTTCTTCTATTTACTGCTGTGTTGTATTGTGTGCTTATGCAGTGTGATAAAAAGTAAATCTTAAACTTAAAAATATTATCACACAAAAAAATACATTGCCATTAACTTCCCTTGAATTATTCTCATTTGCTTTGATCACACTTAATCACATTGTTTTTGCCACTATTTCAAGCAGATCTGTAAAGGCATTCTTCTGTGAGCATCTCTAGTTTCATTGCTTTGGCTCCCTCAATGTCCTGACAAGATTCAGAGTGTTTACCTTTCATGACCATTTTGACCTTGGATATGAACAAGAATTTGCATCATGTAAAATCTGGTGAATAAAATGGATGAAGATGCACTATAATGTGACATAAATCACCTATCAGAAAGGCGCCTTGTCCTAATGGAGAATGGATGAAACTTTTTAATCCATTTCTCAGTCTACTTTCTAAAGATACTAATATGCCCTTGGTAATTTCTTGGGTCTAGGTCTAGATGTTCCCAAAGCCTCATGTGTTCTCAAGTGGGGCTTTTCTATTCTTCTTTTTTAGTCTTTTGAGACAAGGTCTTGTTTTCAGGTTGACCCTGAAATCACTATGTAGCCCAGGCTATGCTTGAACTTGGAGCACTCCTACTGCCTCTGCCTCCCGAGGGCTGGATTGAGCCATCATACCTGACAGGTGGGGCATTTTTAGAAGTGGCTGGATCTAAAATGTGTGCCTCTGGAACTGAACCATGGTCCATGCTAGGCCCAAGGATACTATGAAGAGGATGCTACTCACTCTAACTAGTCTAGATAAAATAAAAAGAGAAAGAGATGCTGTTAAGATCTCTTGCTGTGGTGTCTTGGCCTGAAATGAATCATATTTCCTCTGACATGTACCACTCTGCCTGAGAACCAGCTGATTATGGACTGAATTGTAAGCCAAATAAAATTTCCCTGCTTTAACTTTGGGGATCAAAGTTTTATCTCAGCATTAAGAAATTACTTAAGAAACCCTCATAAAATTCAGAGTTCACTGTAGTGTTCCTGGGTACAAACTCAACAGCACAATTCCTTGAAAGTCAAAAAACAATTAATTTCACTTTGATGTTGAACCTTGATTGATATGCTTCTCTTGCATATTTTTTTCTTGTGATTTCTGTTGAGAACTTTGAACATTGATCTCGGAGTCACAACCTTAGACCCAAGTTTCATCTGAAGTTATGGACATTTTAATTTGAAGCACCACGACCTCTTAACTCAAAAGGAATTGACAAAATTCATATTAATGTGTCATCCATGATCCATGATTTCTGGTTCCTCTTATATTAACCAAGTGACTGCACTAAACAAGTTGAAACTTGTAACACACTGTTACTAAGGTTTGACACACCAGTTCCTATACTACCTTTCCAAAGCTGGATGTCACTTGGCAGCAGCATTTGCTATGTTTTAAACTATGTGTATGTTTTCCTTTATCTGCTCATCTGCTCAGGAGCACTTAGCTCAAATATAAATATTGATTAAAGTGAACAATGTCAAGTGAGGTATAGATATACTTTATTAATTTAAATTCTTTTGATTATATGCCAGATAAGGGATTGCTGTATCATATGGTAATTGTGGATTAAATGGGACTAAATTTAAGTGTACAATTAGAAGAAATGTATGTATAATTTCATCCACAAAACTTCTACCTCAAACAAGGCATAGTAAGAAGCTTCCTGTACCTCATTCCTAAGAAGTAACTTACATCTTCATCAAAAGATGACAGTCCTCTGGAGCCAAGAATTTGTTTTCCGTTAGCTATCTAAAAACTAAAATCTCAGAAATCTCATAAATAATAACTTATGTGTTGCTTCATACTTTCTATGAATTGGAAGCAATTTCATCATACAGTTTATGGGAAAATATTTGCTTAAAATCTTCTTCTTTTAGGTGGCTGTTTCCTTGGCCTGAGGATATGGGAGATACAACAGAGACCACTAAAATGCCAAAACTGTCCTGAGAGAAAAATTAAAATGTACATATTAAATGCACAGTTTATACACTTTAAAAGAAAATCTACCATGGCTATTTTTTGCATCTGCTAAATAGATTTTATTCATTGTGTTCAAAACTGTAAAATAAGAGTAAAAATAAAACTAACTGACCAACATGATACCAACTGGTCATACACTCCTAATTAAAAATAAATCCAAAACCAGACACAAAATTCAGCAAAACACTTTTAAGAATGCTTTATTGTTTGGAATAGTCTTTCTTTCCTTGATGTTCACAGCTTAAGGTCAGTTGGCCCCACACATTTTGCACTCAGAATCCACCTTATTGCTACTTGCTTGGTTGAGAGAATGCTGTCATTGCTGTTGAAGGAAAGATTTACCAGATAGATGTATTCTCATCATATTTTTTGGGAAAGACTTACCAGATAGATATATTCTCATCACATTTTTTGGAGACATGCCTTTTGTGTTATTGATGGAAGAGAAATTTAATAATAAAATACTTAATAAAGGCCTATTTTTTTACCTCAGCTTTTGTAAACAACCTGTAACTTAGAGACAATGAATTAAGAATTCCATGTCGACTTATATTTTTTTACTTATGAGTAGGTCACAGATGTGTAAACACCATGTCTTTTCTCTGATATGAGAAACTGAAGATATTAATGAGTTCTAGAGTGTATGATAGATATTGTGAAATAGAAAATATTCAAATAGGAAAGAGGGGTATGGGTATATAATGTGGGGGAAAATATGATGGTTAAAAAAAGGAAACAAAGCTCATGTATATTTGGGGCTGAGGGTGGTAGGGTGGGCAGAGGAATGAGAAGAATGAGAATTGAGATGTGTCATATACTGGTACAAATTTTCAATGTCAATTGTGATGATGATGTGTATATAAAATGTACTAATAAAACCAACTAATAAAAAAGAGTTTCATGTTGAATTAGAAATTAAAAATAGATGTAATACTGAGAAACATATTTAAGACCCTGCCTATATTGTAGCAAAAATCATATTCACAAAAATTAGAGATGATTCTTACTAATCTTCTGCTAACACAATTTCTCTGACCAGGAAAGATGTAAAACACATGAGATTTTTCTGGTTTATTATTTATTATATTTGAAAATTCTTAATTCTTAGTTTTCTTACTGTTATAGGTGATACTGTGATTAGTAGGTATTTATATCCTTTTGTTTTTAAAAAATTAAATTGAAGGGCATATGAAGTAATAATATTTAATATCTATGCAATACCATAATTTAGTAGAGTATAACATCTGATGCGTTTGAGCTTAAATTTTATAGTTTTACATATATGCATTTAAATGAAATTTTTATGGAATTGCAGTTCAGGACTTTCTTAAAGTATAATGCCATGGTTCAGAGAGAACATGGCATTTCCCTTCTCCATATACTTTACAAACATCCACACATACAAATCATGTACATTACCAGCTGTGCTCTTTGGAATATAAAGGGAGCTGCTTCTATAAGAAAATACAACCAGGGATGACCTGTTCTTTAACATTTCTTTTTCATGAAGTGAAAATCGCTAACACATTAAAACATGTTTTGCCAGTAAACCTCAGGTAAGCGTCCTTTACTAGAATACAGGTATTTAATATTTCAACATATTCTGGAGCGGGAGATTTATTGACCTTAATTGGGATAAAGAGATGTGTTTATAATTTCAATTCATTGAACTCTTAGAAGACTCATTATAATTTATCAGTTCCAAAATGATGGCAATATATTAATAATCAGGTCATAGTGTAAATTCTGTCCAAATTAACAAACTTGGAGATATAAAGTTGCCATTTACATATTTGATGGCATCACTACTTCCAAAATTGTGAAACATTTTCACCCTGCAATCACTGAACTTCGTTTACTTTTTTATACATTCTTCTTCCTGAACCATGTCAAACACAATATAAGGGTCCTTAATTTTCCTATCACCTTTTACAATTTAGTCAGGTTAGTTTTAGCTAGTGTTTCTTATGTGTACAACTTCCTCTTTAATTCTGCTTCTCCTTGATATTTATTCCAACCTTTTCCTTATGTTCAACCTCATTTTTCCTTCTTTCATTTTTCCTCTTTCCTGCTGTAATCTAAATGCTAAAAGTGTGTTAATCAAAAATGATAAGCTCCAGGCCCAGGGACTGAGGTTAGCAGCGGGCGGCTCGGGAAGCGGTGACTGCAGCACCGAGTCTGCGTCACTGAATCTGCGCCGGGTTTGGAGCTTACTTGTCTCCAGGTCCACGCCAGAAGAGCGCCCAGGGACTGAGGTTAGCAGCGGGCGGCTCAGGAAACGGCGACTGTGCCACTGAATCTGCA